>MU683467.1:102897-136709 GCA_026770625.1 Nicotiana glauca
GTATTAAAGTGTATGTGCCAGGCGGCAACTGTATACATTACTCATGTTATTTAGCTTTTGAATATAAATTTCGCAAATGTTGTTACTTCCGCAATGTGTTAGGCTTACCTGGTCGTGAAGACTAGGTGTCATCATGACGTGTTCACAATTGGTGAACTAGGGTCGGGATTATCTCTCCCGTTAACGATAGGTATGATAAATGCATTGTGGATAGTGGTGCTACAAATCACATGGTGGGAGACAGTATTATGCTCTCCATGGTTACTAAACGTGAGAATCAAAGGTGTTATTACGTAATGACAGTAGAGTCCCCATCACACACATAGGAAGCTCTGAATTGTTGCAAGGACACATTCATAATATTTTATGTGCCCCTGAGTTCAAGTTTAATTTGTTTTCAGTAGAAAAATTGACAAGAGAGCTGAGATGCTTCATAGAATTATATCCTGACTTTTGTCTAATGCGGGACCTTCACAAAGGGAAGATGAGGGGGATTGGTAGGATGGAAGAAGATATGCATCACCAACACTCAAAGAATAAAAGATCATCGTTGATTGACCCTTTAGTATTCCTAACATTACATAATGAGGAGGAGTTATGGCATAAGAGGCTTGAATATGTCTCTGTAAAAGATATTAAGACAACTTTCTTTAGTTAGAAATAACATGAATAATACTAAGTCTTTCATTGTATGCCTTCTACCTAAGAAGACAAGAGTTCCCTTTCCTATAAGTAATAGTAGAGTTGCAAAGCATTTTGACTTGATACATGCAGATGTCTGGGGCCCCTAAAAGGTTCCTACTTTTGATGGTGGTAGGTATTTTCTTACTGTAGAATGGTATGGGTATTCATTCAACATCTGAAGAGTGATGTTAGTACTATTCTTAAGGGATTCTTACTGCTTGCTTGTACAAACTCAGTTTAATGCATCAATAAAGGTCTTTAGAAGTGATAATGGGACTGAGTTTTTATTTCTTTCTGCAAAGCTTTATTTAGTAATGCAGGGATCATACATCAGATTTCTTGTGTGCATACTCCCAGCAAAATGGGATGGTTGAACGAAAGCATAGAAATATCCTTGAAGTGGCTAGAGTACTTAGATTTCAAGCAGGGTTGCCCTTGAGATTCTGGGGTATTTGTGCTGTCAATGCTGTGTATCTCATTAATAGGATACCATCTCTAGTATTGGGAAAAAAAATCACCATTTGAAGTTTTCTTTGGCAGGAAACCTAACTTGAATCATTTGAGAGTCATAGGCAGCCTATGCTATGCAACAATCACTGGAGCTAATGAGGATAAGTTTGGTCCAAGAGCTGAAGCAGCAATACACATGGGATATTGTAGCACACAAAAAGGGTACAAGTTATATAGCCTTTCACGCAAGGTGTTCTTCAGATGCTGAGTTGTTTTCTTTAAGGAGGATGTTTTTCCTTTAAAAACATCTCAAACACCAAATGTCTACAGGATTCAAGCTTGTCCTGCACCCATGCCTCATATGGATTTACCTTTAGAGTCATCACCTACTCAGGAGAATTCACCTATTGTACAACCATCTTCTCCAGAACCCAGATTTAGCCTAGATTCACTTTCGGATATGCAGGATACTCCTGAAGCACCCAGTCCAGTACTCTCATCACCTGTACATTCCACACACTCATGTGATTCAGCAACAGACCATACATCACATAATGACATCCCTGTTGTTCCTCTTCCACATCCCAGGAGAACTACTAGAACTTTTAAAACTCCTGAATGCTTGAATGATTGTGTGCATGCTCCGCTACCTAGTGCTCCCTCTTCAGCTTCTTGCATTTACCCCATGTCTGACTACATGTCTTACACCTCTCTTTCAGTTTTATGCCTTGATTTCATTTGCAATTATTCTGTCATCAAAGAACCAGATTCCTATTCAGAGTCTCTACAAGATGAACATTAAATTACAACAATGAAGCAGGAGGTTCAAGCATTGCTTGATAATAACACTTAGTCTTTGGTGGACTTTCCTATTGGTAAGAGGGCCATAAGATGTAAGTGGGTATACAAGGTGAAGTATAATGCTAAGGGAGAAGTAGAATAGTATAAGGCTCATTTGGTACCTAAGGAATACACACAACATGAGGAGTTAGACTACCAAGAGATCTTTTCTCCTGTAGTGAAGATGGTCACAATCAGAACTGTTTTATCCATGGCAGCTATGTATGGTTGGCATTTGCTCTAGATAGATGTCTTTAATATTTTTTTGCAAGGAGATTTGGTGGAAGGTGTTTACATGGTGTAGCCTCCAGGTTTAGCTGGACAGGGGAGTTGTCCAAGGTATGAAAATTCCAGAAGTCCCTATATGAACTGAAGCAAGCATCAATACAGTGGAATTTGAAATTGTCTGAGGCTCTTTTGACGTCTAGTTTCTCCCAGAGTCACTATGATTACTCTCTTTTTCCTAAGAAAGTTGATGGCCATATTGTGATCATTCTTGTGTATGTGGATGATCTCTTGATCACTAGTTCTTCTGTCTCTCTTATTCAGGCCACTAAGGCGTTACTTTAGTATCATTTTAAGATCAAGGACATGGGGGAGGTAAAGTATTTCCTTGGCCTTGAAATAGCTAGAAGTAAAGCTGGGATTTTTGTTTGTCAAAGAAAGTTTACTTTAGACTTAATCTCAAACTTGGGTATTGGAAAGATCTAAGCCTGCAAGTACACCCTTGGAAGTCAATCAAACACTCACTAGTGTCGCATATGACAGGGGTCTTACAGTAGCTGATACTACAGAGGTAGATGAGACAATAGAAGATGCCACATGTTATCAAAAACTGGTGGGCAAGCTCCTATACCTCACTATTATTAGGCCTGACATAGACTATGCAGTACAAAACTTATGCCAGTTCATGCATTCACCCAAGAAGTCACACATGGAGACAACCTTAGTAATCAAGTGTCTCAAAAATGCACATGGTTTAGGAATTTTATTATCTTCTAGAAGATCTAATGAGCTGACAATATTTTGTGATACTGATTGGGCTACTTGCCTTATGATAAGGAAATCAGTCTGTGGTTTTATTGTCAAGATTGGAGACTCTTTACTCTCATGGAAGTCAAAGAAACAGAGCACTATATCAAGAAGTTCAGCAGAAGCTGACAGAAGTATGGTAACAGCAATTGCAGAAGTGTTTTGGCTAGTGGGACTGTTTGGAGAACTGGATCTGCATATTCAGTTGTCAGTGAAGTTGTTTTGCGATAATAAAGCAGCCCTTCAGCTTGCAACGAATCCAATTTATCATGAACGGACAAGGCACATAGAAATTGACTGCCACTTCATTAGAGAAAAGATACAAAAGGGATTGATAGAAACAACACATGTGAATCAGAGTTACAACTGAGAGACATTTTAACTAAAGGTGTTGGTCGAGCTCAGCATGATTTTTTGTTATCCAAGCTAGGAGTGTTTAACTTTTTCACACCACATAACTTGAAGGGAAGTGTTGAGGGATGTTGAGCTGTATGTGAGCTGACAAATTAGTTGGTTAGTTAGTTAGTGCTAATGTTAGTAATTAAGAAGTCAGTTATTTTTGTATATATAAGAATGTATAGTGTATTGTTAGCACAATGAGTTAAAATAAAAAATTATTTTTCCATAAGGTTCTTTTTCCTCTGTCTTCCTCTTCTCTCTTCTGCATCTCTGTCACCATTGAGAGAGCTTTCAAGCTCTTAACACGTGACTGTCCCTCCGAAGCTGAAATGGGGAAAAACTGCTATCACCTTTGAACTGCAGCAACATATATTTCATTTTAAATTTTAATTTGCTTTTCTATTCTAGTATTGACAAAAACGTATTTTACAAGAAAAAATTTGGAGTTCAACAGAAGAAAGCATATCTTTTTATATATATGTAAAACTCTTTCAGTAAATACAGGGTAAGGTCCTATAGATATATCAAATGCATTTTACAGTTGAATGCGAGAGGACTGGAAGACCCCATTGACAAGAGAATATAATAGCAGGGCATATCTCCTCCATCTTCATTCTTTTCACTATCTCCCCATAAATTCTTGCAATTTTTCTTGGCAAAATTACCACTGAAAATGCCTTCCAATTCAATTTTCTTGAATGTGATAGCCTCAATCCTTTGAATCTTCCATAGCACTTTCTGGAGTTTGTAACTTTTTCTTCAACACCACCAAGTCTTACATATCTTCTAATTCCATGACTTTGAGACTTATGAGACACCCTCTGAAACCCCATCTTTAACTGCTTACTATATATTATCTTTAGGGAAGTATATACTGAAATATATATATATATGCATGAAAATTATATATGAGGCTATGAAGAGTTTTATATAGGGGAAAAGGAACAATAGTAGAAGATGTTAAAGGGGAGATGAATGTGCTACCATATGACGAATCTTGCTCTTAGTATTACTTCACAGAGTTATAAATATGCCTTCAACACATGGCTAGCTAGCTAGGATCATATTTTAAAAACAAGTACGTACATATTGCTTACGCAAAGGAAGAAATCAAAAGGGAAGTTATAGAGGCATATGTGAACTATGGTATCAACTAGGTTGCATATTTATATTTTTAAAGAAGAAGCAAGGGAGGCTCTCCTATCCCTTTAGACACATGGCTAGTACAATGATTTTTAGTTTTAAACAAACTTATTACTTACATCTTGCAGAGCCTCTTTCTCTCAGAGAGTTTGTTTCTCTAGTTAATATGTTTAGCATATGATGAGTGAAAAATTATTGTCATGTGTATTGATGGACCTGCAATTAAAAATATGCCAATGATTTTTTTTTTCATGGAATTTGGCAGCTTTGATTCACAACAAGACAAAGATCTAGTCATTCTTATCTGTTTAATAAAGATTAATTTAACGAGTTAAACTAATATCTATCGATAATTAATTGTAAGGAATATTTACATTATAAGGTCATTTTTACTTGTTGTAAAAATATCGTTTGGATAACATAATAGTGTAATTCATTTACGCTATTAATGCATACTCCCTCTATTCCAAAAAAAAAAAAAATGATATTTTCAAATTTCGAATTTTTTTTTTTTAGCAATCCGCTAGGCAAGCGCCTAGGGCTAGTTTTTATATATAACAAATAAAACAAATAGAACTACATTGTCAGGTGGTCTTAATCTATGAAAGTGATAAACATTGAAAATTACATTTAACCTATTACCAAGATTAAGCAATAAACTCAACCTTGATATTACAAAATGCATACTATAATTAAAAAGATGAAGCCAAAAAGCCCTGTAATTGTAAACTAGCTTTATAATTATTTTATCATGCGCGTGCAATGTCACCTTTCCTTCCTCAACGGAATGAGCACAATGTGTTAATACCACCCCTATATGTCGTATTGAGTGACAATGCAGTAGTACATAGATGTGTCCCTTGACTTGATTCCATAAGCTTGTGTTCATCCATTGTTGCAAAATTCTCTTATTATCAGACTCCACGTGGAGTTTGATTCTTATGTTGCTGATTGGTCTTCTTATGTGATTTGATTCCAGTGCTAGTGGACTGTCAAGCTGCATTTGGTTTTTGTTCCATAATGCTGTTACATAACCCAGAACTCTTGGTCGAAGCCTCATCACCATACTCTCCACATTTGAGTATGATCGTATGACAGATTTCCCTTTGGACCTCTTTCCATTGGTTCCACTGGATCCTTTATTTTTTGCTGGGATATTTGGTGACTCTCTTGCATGAAAGAATGCCGTTGAATCAATAAACAAGCTAGGCAGACAAGATTTGCAGACAACACGCTGCGTAAAGAAGCATTCTGAACCCCCGATTACTCTTCTTTGTGCATGCTTTGGCACTTTGTTTATTCCAATGTAGCAGGTGTGCTCCTTGAGGCTGACAAAGTGCATGGGCATCTGTTTTATGTCCAGTTTTACCTCGAATTTCCGACCTCTCTCACATGTTGGTTGTATAACCAATGCATTGGTCCATTCAAATGCTCGAAAGTTATTGCATTTGTTAACTGTGGTAGATCTTTTTTCTTGTTGTCTTAGTATTGAATGCAAGTAGCTTAATGACACATGGAAGTGTGTTACATTTGTACTCTCCACTCTCTTGCTCTTATTGTATTGGCTAACTAAGTCGTCAGCTCCATTCTGTCCATCTCTCTTTCCAATCGTGGGAAAAAGTTCCTAGATTTTCTCCTCCATTTTAAGTCTTTCAGCCAACAGAACAAAGTTATCTTGTTTGTTGATGGTTCTATGGTTTGTACCATTGCCCAGTTGCAATTTCTTTCCATTGGGATGAAAGCATTGCATTAAATCCACCGATGGAAATTCGTTGACAATCCAGTATAGGAATACATAGTTAGTACCTTGCCTCTTCATATCATCATCTCCAAACAGCCAAAAACTCTTTCTGGGCAGTACTCTTTTTAGTCCCTAATTGTTTGCTCCTACTCTGAATATCTGATGTTGCCCGATTAGTTTAGACATTCTGGGCCAAGTTATCTAGATTTCTTCTTGTTTTTTGGATCTGTCCTCTAGTGTAACAATTGCACTTTACTTATTGAGGTTCCCATCTTTTGTACCACTGCCTAGTTGCAAGTTCCTTCCATTGGATTGAATGTCAAGCATTAGTACCACCAATTGGAAATCCCTCACAACGTAGGACAGTTGTACATCTCTAGTACCTGCCAAAAAAAGGAAAAAGAGGTTAGTGAAAACATTGGTCACCAGGTTCTCCTCTATACAGATTTGAACATGGTGACTGTAAGTTGAAAATTCCCTTTCCCTTGTTTCTTCTCTTTCTCCTTCTAATTCCTTGAAACTTTTACTCTTAGATGTGGACATTGAAGCTTATCTGCATTCACGATCCTCCTGCTATGAACATCAAGATCCCGGAAATCATGGCACTCAATGTTGCCACTATCAAGAGCATAATTAGCCAGGTGATCTGCAAGTTTGTTGCCTTCTCTAAAGATGTGTGATATGCTGAAATTACACCCTTCTACTAGACTCCCAATCCCCTCTAGAATTTCCACAATATTCTAGGGTGGCTTCCATAATCTATCAATGATGTTTTTAAGCAACATTGAATCTGTTTGTAGCCAGAAGTTAGTGAAGTTCATGGCTCTGCACATTCTCAATGCCTCCACTACTGCAGTTGCCTCTGCTTCATTATTTGATCCCTCCCTAATTTCTCTTCCTTCTGCATACTTTGTGTTTCCATTTTCATCTCTCAAGCATACACCAATTGCACTTCTCCCAGGATTCCCTCTAGATGCCCTATCAGTGTTAACTTTAATCCAGCTCTCCCTAGGAAGTTCTCAGATCACTTTCTCATATTTCAGCTTAGGAGTGTAATTCTCTAGCATAGCCAACAGATTCTGCCATCTATGAGGTACAGCAAGACCAGGTTTCCTGAGTTTTACCAAAGCTTGAAGTGTAGATGATACCTGGTATATGACCCTATTAACTGATACATCATCTCCATATTTGATTGAGTTTCTCCTTTTCCATAGTTCCCAAACAATACACGCTAGCATTTCTTGCATGATTGGTTTAATTCTTGGTAGCACAAGTGTTGTCCAACATTTAATGATAGCCTGATGAAAGGTCAATGAGTCGACTGCAATACCTGCCCTCCTTAGAAAATAATTCCACACGCTCCTTGCTGCATTTGAAGTGAAAAGAAAGTATACTAAAGACTCTTCTTTCGGTTATGCGCAACACCAATACTTTGATGGCATGCAATATCCTAATTTGCGCATGAAGTCATCTAGAGGCAATTTTGCTTTCCACGCCTTCCACATAAAAAATGAGATCTTAAATGGCAAACCCTTCACCCAAATCATCTTGTATGATACCTTTGGATTGTCTCTTCTTCTAAGGTACTCCCAAGTCGACATAACTGAGAAGTGACCCTTAGATTCAAGCATCCAGTATGGAGAGTCTAAGGCATTGTCCTCCCTTGGTGGTTTGATATTCTGCATTATGTGATGTGCCAAGTCTACAGGTAATAACTCCATGAGTCTCTCCACATTCCACATTCCATTTTCTACCACTTCATACACGTTGAAGATGTCTTCATTAACCCCAAAATCTGGAGGGACCTGGAAATATAATACTCCTAGTTCAGTCCAGTTGTCAAACCAGAACATTGCTGAACCCATCTTAAGCTTCCATACTATTTGGTGCTCAATCAAATATCTGCATTCCAGCATCTTTCTCCATACGTGTGATCCATCCCTCCATGGCACAACGACTGTATTTAGTTTTTTACAGTACTTTTGACTCACAAAAGAGCTCCACAAACTAGGCTTTGTCCAAAAATTCTACCACAACTTGCAAAATAGAGACTTTGAGACATCATGTAATGATCTAAATCCCATGCCTCCTTCCTCATAAGGCATGCAAAGAGTGGCTCAAGATGCCCAATGTCTGTTATTTCCTCCTACACTGCTACTCCAGAAGAAATTTACAAAAATTGTGTGCAGTCTGTTGATCACATTGCTGGGAGGATTAACAGCTGATAACAGATGTATGGGCATACTTTGTAACATATTTGCAATCAGAACAGCCCTGCCTCCTATAGATAAAAGCTTGTTTTTCCATGCCTGCAACTTGTCCATGACCTTAGAGATTAATCCCTGATAGTAGTCCAATCTCCTTCTTGCATAGAAGATAGGACATCCTAAGTAAGTAAATGGAAAATCTTGCCTCCCTGTGCCTGTAATCCTTTCCACTTTACTAATCACCTCACTATCAGTCGAATGGTCCATGTAAAAGGCTGATTTGTTTTTGTTTACCAGCTGTCCAGATGCAAGATCATAAGTATGTAACACCTCCATCACTAGACATAGTGAAGTAGCATCTGATGAACAAAAAATTATTGTATCATCAGCATATGAGAGGTGATTTATTTTTGGGTTCCATTTTGATAAACCAAAGCCATAGAAATACAGATTCGAGTGAAGAGAATTCAACCCTCGAGACAATGCTTTTGTAGCTAATATAAACAAAGTAGGTGACAAAGGATCTCCCTGCTTTACTCCCCTCGATGACTTGAAAAAGCCATGTGGCTGTCCATTTACTAGGATAGAGTACCAGTTATTTCCTACCAGATCGAAGATCATTCCAATGAAGCCTTCTGCAAATCCCAGCTTTCTCAAATTTTGGTTAGAAACAGCCATGATAATCTGTCATAGGCTTTTGCCATGTCCAGTTTAATCACCATATTTGGCCCTGCTTTTGTTCTGAGTCTGATATATTTGATGATCTCCTATGTTAGCAATATATTCTCTACTATGCTTCTTCCTTTGACAAAGTCTGCCTGCTCTTCTGAGATCAAGTTTGGCAGCATATCAGCTAGCTTCTCATGGATTACC
The DNA here is from genome assembly GCA_026770625.1 of Nicotiana glauca. Lineage (NCBI taxonomy): Eukaryota > Viridiplantae > Streptophyta > Magnoliopsida > Solanales > Solanaceae > Nicotiana > Nicotiana glauca. Next base: position 112,267 of record MU683467.1, read on the forward strand.
CTAGAAAAAAAATCTTATTAATGAAATTGCTAAGACTGATTGGCCTCATATCTGCAAATGTAGTGACTTCTTTTTTCTTTGGTAATAACACAAGATTAGTTTGTGTAACACGCTTAGGCAATTGTTGTCCACAAAAAAATGCCTTTACCATTTCAAATACATCATCTCCTATAATTTCCAATCAAGTGTGGTAGAATGCACCTGTGTATCCATCTGGACCACCTGCTGAATCTGCATTTAGGCCCATTACTGGTTTTTTCACTTCCTCTTTTGTAGGCATATCCATCAAGTTCTCATTCTGTTCTCTATCTATCATTGTAGGAACATGATTCAGGATTTTGAATGCAGTAGGAACTACACTCTTAGTAAACTGCTCCTTAAAGAAATTAATAGCCTCATCAACTATTAAGTTGTCCTCTTCTATCCAGTCACCATGACTGTTTTTTATTCTTGTTAGCTTCAGTCTTCTCCTCCTCCCATTTACTTGTGCATGAAAAAACTTTGTATTTCTGTCCCCATCCTTGAACCACATCATACCTGATTTTTCCCTCCAAAATTCTTCTTCTAATGCAAGATATTTTGTCATCTCTACCTTAACCTTGTGCAGCCTCTGTCGATTCATCTGAGTAGGCGACACTTCAAACTATCTTTCATGCACCAGAACAACTTCTTCAAGACTTGCTATCTTCTGAAAAATATCACCAAACATAGCTCGACTCCAAGTAGATAGTGCTTTCTTCAGCTTCTTAAACTTGTGGTTAAAAATTACAAACGGATTAGCACTAAAGTCTGCATTCCAGGTTTCCTTAACCACATCCTTGAATGATGCATGTTTCACCCAGAAATTAAGAAATCTGAAAGCTTTCTTAATAGGAGGTGATTCAATGTCACATTTTAGCAGTAAAGGACAATGGTCAGATCCAATCTTGGATAAGTGAGTCACCTCTAGCCCAGGGAAAGATTGTTGTAACTCCATGGTACCAAGACACCTGTCTAGCCTTTTAAAAATGCAATCTTCCTCAGACCTACCATTCCACCATGTATAGATGCTCCCCTTGAAGCCCAAATCAGACAAATTGCAAGTATTTATGCAGTGCCTAAAGTCGTCTACTTCATTCAGTGATACAGGCAATCTACCAAATTTCTCCTCTTCATCCCAAATGACATTAAAGTCACCTCCAACAAGCCATGGGACTGTCATATCAGAGGCCATTGCATATAAAGTATCCCACAGCTCAATTCTTTCAATGTGATCACATTTGGCATACACGAGTGTTAGAATGAGTTCAACATGTGTTTGCGTATGAAATAATTTTAGAGTAAGCTGTTGAGTCATATTATATAAAATAGTAACATCAAAGACTTCATCAATAAATGCCCAGATTTTGTTGGATATATTCACCACTGCCTGGGCCAAACCTATTCTTGCTCTATATCTTTCCATTTTGCTAGACTGTTACATGGGTTCTAAAATTCCAATGAATTCAAAGTGATGTTGTCTATGAATTGTAATCAACCTTTCAAACGCTTGCATGGTATTCACGACCTGATATTCCAAATTATAGCATCCATTAAAGAGTTTGGTTTTTGGAAAGCGTCCTTCTTGTTTGCACTCCACCTGCTGGAACAGTTGTAGTCTCTTTTGGTTGCTTCTTTCTACCTTTTGCTATAGATTTTGCTTGTTCTATAAGTCTTGGTGAGAGATCTCCCTGCTTGGCTACATTGTGGAAATTCTGGGCAGTGGTTTCCTCATCCATGTCTCTACCTGTTACCTTTACATGTTCACCTTTTTCATCTATCTCCCTAGTATCCTTCAACGCAACAGTATTAGGATATTGACTGCTTGGAACAACAGATTTCTCATTCTGAATATTAATGGGCAGCACATGTGCAGAATTCAATGTAACAGTATTTCTGCAGGATCCTGTTGGTTCTATATATTGTCTGCTTTTTCTTTTTCTTCTACATTATTGATAGCATGAATTTCTGCATTTTGTAAGGCCCCTCCTGGATCTATTATAATAATGTTCCCTTCTTTAGCCATTACTTTTTCTGCATTAATATCTTCTCTGATGTTCATAAGTTCTTGCTCATTCATCACAGCTCCCACACCTGAACTCTGCCCTTCGATAGACAGATTTTTTGCCTTTGATGCACCATTTACACTTTGTTCCTCCTCATCTACTTCATTGCCACCCTTTTCTTCATCACTTTGCATTATATCAGGAATTTGAGCATCTTCTAACACCTCTTCTATCAAATTTTCCCATAGTTTCCCACCTGACCACTGAGCCTTCTCATTGTTTTGAAATTTTGCAAAATCTGGATCTTCCACAAACTCCTTCTCCATGTTTTTTGGTAGTTGTTCCTCCACTCTTGTATATTGTGAAGGGATATCTTGACATGAGGTATTGATTGCTGCAACATTTGCGTTGAAAGCTGTTTGAACCCATGCAGTAGTTGATTCCTTGTTTTGCTACGCAGTAGCCTTCTTATCATGTTCAACAGCTTTCTTTTCCTTACTCCTTGCTCCTTGCTTCTTCCCTTTCTCTTTGCTTGTTGATTCCTACTGGTGCAGAGCTTGCAGTTGAGACACTTGTAAAATTGTTATTTCCTCTTTTCCGTCCCTTGTCTTTCCCAAGAGATTTGGGAAGCAATTCTAGTGCTACAAAGTTTAAAACTCTAGATTCCATTGCAATTGGCTTAGCATACTGATCAACCTGTGCCTCTACCAAAGCCAAATGATTATTGGCTTTACCATCACTGTTATCAATCTCCAATGCAGCAAACTTATTGGTTGTTTGCATATGATTAGGCACCAATGTAGCTTGTTTTTCCACAGACACAATCTCTTGCCCAGTTTTAGATCCTGCAACCTGATTTTTATCTTTCCCTTGGTTTCTTTTGTCCCTCACCTCCTTCCACTGTGCTCTTGGATTGCCAACCACTTTACCACTTGCGAAAATTTTGCCTTTGTCCTTGTTATTCTGCACTACTTCCTCTATTGCAACCTGCTTCTCCTCATTCCTGTTGGCCATGAGTTTCGGATGAATTCTCCAACACTCAAGCATATCATGATCTCATAGCTTGCATTTCTTACAATATTTAGGTAGGTAATCATACTGAAAATTGACCCACTCAGTTCTCACTTCTCCAGCAGCCTCATTAACAATATCCATACGAATATTTTTAGGCAAATCAGCTAGAAGATCAACCAGAACCTTAACACGAGCACAACTAGGTCTCGTCTTGTTCACTGTAGCTTTGTCAAGTTGCAAAGGTTTGCCAACTGCTGCAGCTAATGAAAACAAGCAGTCTTTCACAAAGTACGTAGGCAACAAGTTTGGGAAGGAAATCCAAGCCATCACCTTTGGGGTTTCCTCACCTGGCTTAAACTTTGCATCATAAATTAAGGTTTTTATCTGATATTCATTACCATGCTTATCCGTTACATAAAAAATACCTTTCGACGTAAAATCAATAAAATCTTGCCATAATGATAGTATTATCAATATGTGTCTATCCCTTAAGTATTCAATCATGCACTCACCTTTGATACCACATTGGATAGGGATAATTGGACGTAATTCAGTGATCTCAGGCCAACCATATGAAAATTTACACACGACTGTGTGTTGTAAATCTTCAATGACATTCATACGATCAACTTCATCTTCAGTGAAGCAAATAGTAGGCTAACTTCGGAAGAGTTGTGGTCGTCTAAAAGCAATAGGGGCAACTGAAGCTGCTCGATCTTGCATGACAGTATTTGTCGTAGGTTTGATTGCTACTGCATAGTTCATGTTCTGTGGATCGTTTGGTATTTTTTCTGGTTAGGGATTGACGTTAGAGGTTGTGGGAGTCTGGGTAGACACAAGGGGAGGCTGACCAGCCGGAAAAGATGGCTGGCCGCCTACTAAATTGGCTGTGGCAGCCAAGTCGCTAAATTTCTCTCTCTAGATGCCAATTCAAATATACAGAAACTTTAATGATCCTCAATCAATCTTCTTGTTCCCAAGATGGCTAAAATATAACAGAACAATTGTACACTATAGACATGCAAAATTGTTCCAGTTTTTTTATGAAGAATTGAATGCTACAGTAATCGAGAAATTTGAAACTAAGATCTGGACAAAATGGTTATAGATATGGATGTAAAATAAGTTGGGAGAAGAGTTCAATTCTAATATCTGATTTTATTGAGAATTATGATAATATTGATTCTCAGAATGGATTACATAAAAGCAATCAAGCTATGGAGTCACATAGTAGAGGATTGAAGATGAAGAAGAAAGAGGGTTCGTGTGAGGCTTTGTGTATATCGAATACAAATAGTAAAGTGAAGCCTAACTCTAAAATATGGTCTGGTCAAACTTTGTCTCCTCATACAAACAAGGGAACACGTGGACAGATCCTTACCTTCAAACATAATATTGATGGATTAAATCATGACCCTCCAAACACTTCCTTGGCTAGCAATCAGAAAAGAATAATTCTAGAAGATACCTACACGTGAGCAATTCTTTGGCATGTGGGAGAGAATATAGTTTGTTAGTATAGTTAGAGTTTATTGAATAAGAATAGGACAAATGTAAATACAATTTTCTTTTTCACTTATTTATTTTACATTACAAACTTGTAAAAAAGGATGTACAGTGCATTATCAATACAATAAGAAGAAAGTTTTCCGGGAAATTTAGTCTCTAAATCTAATATGGTATCACAGCTTTGAAAGCTTCTTTTCATCTTCAAATTAGAATCTCCTTTCTTCTTTCTTCTTCCTTCGATATCTATAACAAAACCATGTTAGATAACACTAAAGTTGCAGTAACAACAACTGGTATTGAAGCTCAGTATGACTAAAACCATGCTTATTTTCTACATTCATCTGATGCACCACGTATGAACCTGGTGAATTCCCATTTTGATGTCAAAGGATATCAATCTTGGCGTAGATCTATTCTTATAGCCTTGTCAGCCAAAAAAATTGGGTTTCATCAATGGCACTTGCTTAGCACCAGCAATCACCTCTAAGGATGTCCTGTAGTGAAATCGATGTAATGGCATGGTGACATCTTGGTTGTTGAACTCTTTGGGAAAGAAGATAGTTGAATCTGTTATCTATTCCAAAACAACCTTGGATCTATGGACTGATCTTGAAGAGAGATTTTGATAATCAAATGGTAAAGGATATGAGGCTTGGCGTAGATCTTTTCTTATAGCCTTGTCAGCCAAAAATAAATTGGGCTTGATCAACATGACTTGCTTAGCACCAGCAGTCACCTCTAAGGATGTCCAGCAGTGGAATCGATGCAATGAGATGGTGACATCTTGGTTGTTGAACTCTCTGGGAAAGGAGATATCTAAATCTGTTATCTATTCCAAAACAGCCTTGGATCTATGGACTGATCTTAAAGAGAGATTTGGACAATCAAATGGTGCTAACTTATTCCATCTGCAAAAGGAATCAAATGATTTAGTGCAGGAAACTAATGATATTGCAGGCTACTACACAAAAATTAAGAAGTTATGGGATGAACTTGATTCTATTAATACTCACACAAACTGCAGCTGTGCATGTGTGTGTGTGGAGGAAAGAAGACGTTAGCCAAATCTTTGGAGGATGAGAGGCTCATTCAATTTCTTATGGGGTTTAATGAGACCTATGCTCAGGCTAAGAGTAACATCTTGATGATTAAGCCACTTCCCACTGTTAATCATGTCACTCACTATTGTTGAAGGATGAGAATCAAAGGGAAACCCCTGTTTACAATCAATTTTCCTCAGGAGGTTCATCTTTTATGGAAGGAAGTCAAGCATACTCTATGACAAATGGAAGCCAAGTGCATTTACATGAAATTCAGAGAACTACCCATGGAGTGTAGGGAACTCTAACTACAAAGGAAAGAAACCAAAGCAATTTTGCACTTATTACAAAATGACAAATCATATGATAGGAGATTGCTACAAACTTGTGGGATATCGTTCTGCTTACAAGTTTAACCAGAACAAGAAGTTTCAAGGACCAATAAGGGCAAATGCAAAAACATCAGGGAAGGAGCCACAACCAATGGAGATAGAAGGAGTTAATTTAATATAGAACCTGTCCAAGGATCAGTTCTCTCAGCTTGTGAGTTTGCTCAAGTAGGTCAAGGTTCATCAAGACACCTCAGCAGGAAATGTAGCAGATATCAATGCAAATGTTGCAGTTATATTGCTTTCAATAACTTAGTTTCTTATTTGCCCTTTTATAAAATTAATATTTGGATCATAGATTCAGGTGCTTCAGAATATATGTGTTATGATCCTAAATATTTTAAGTTCTTAACTTCACTCCCTATGCCTTTTATTGTTAATCTACCTAATTCTTATCAGGTCAAAGTTACTCATTCAGGTAGTGTACCTATTTTTTCAGATCTTGTCTTAGATAATGTGCTACATGTTCCATATTTCAATTTCAACCTATTATTTGTTCACAAACTCGCATACCAGTTTAAATGTTTAGTACTTCTTACTCATACTGAATATCTCTTGCAGGGATCTTTAATGAAGAGACTTCAAGCTTTTGGTAAAGCCAAAGAAGGACTATATTTTCTTAGGCCATGTAGTACCCAGTCTAGGAATTTCTTTCAATCAAATGTTTCTCTATTGTCTAAAGAGAACAATTTAGTTTCAGTTTATTCAGCTAAATTAGTATCTGATGTAATGTTATAGCGCAATAGGTTGGGATATTTGCCTTTCCATGCAATGAAAAACATTAGTACTATTTCTTTTCTTCCTAATTCAAACTATTCTTGTGATGTATGTCCTTTGGCAAGGCAAACTACAAAATCTTTTCCAATAAGTCATACTTCAACAAAACGAATATTTGAACTAATCCACATAGACACTTGGGGGCCTTACAAAGCTTCTGCTTATAATTCAAATAAATGCTCCCTCCGTTTCATATTAGATGAGGTAGTTTGACTCGGCGCGGAGTTTAAGAAAAAAAGAAGAAGACTTTTGAAACTTGTGGTCTTAAAAGCTTAAGAGGTAAAAGGTTTTTGGGGCCATGCCATTTGTATGGCTATAAAATCTTCTCATTAAGGGTAAATGAGTAAAATGAAGAATTTAAGTTGAATTATTTCCAAATTTAGAAATGTGTCATTTGTTTTGGAACAGGCTAAAAAGGAAAGTAACTCATCTAATATGAAACGGAGGGAGTACCTTTTACTATAGTTGATGATTTTAGTAGGAAAACATGGACATACTTGTTGACTGCAAAAAGTAATGTATTCAGTATCTTACAATATTTTTTGAAGATGGTTGAACGACTGTTTGATGTAAAGGTGAAGGTAATCAGGTTAGATAATGTAATGAAATTAGGGAAAGGTTCTGTACATTTTGAATACTTGACCTCTCAAGGCATACTGCACCAAACATCCTGTGTTGTCACCCCTTAACAAAATGGGGTAGTTGAAAGAAAACACAAATATTTGCTAGAAATATCAAGGGCCTTAATGTTTCAGTCAAAGGTACCTACACCCTACTTGGGAGAATGTGTGCTAACAGCAACACATTTGATAAATAGGATTCCTTCAAGAGTGCTTAAAGGAAAGACACCGTATGGGGTAATTCTTGGAGAACTCCCTGATTATACAAATTTGAGGACTTTTGGCCGCCTATGTTATGTATCTACTTTAGCACAAAACAGGAAAAAGTTTAAACCAAGATGTTTGTTTTTAAGGTACCCTCCCAGACAGAAAGGGTACAAGTTTTTGGAACTAGACGGCATGAAGATTGTGGTATCTAGAGATGTACAATTCCTTGAAACTAATTTCCAATTTAACAATCAAGCATCAGAACCTAAGCATATCTTTCCTACTCCACCTGACACACTCATTCCTAATGACAGGACTCTTCACTTATCAACGTCACTTGTTCATGATCCACATGACATTAACTAACCTTCTCCTAGTTCACTGCCTACCCTTCCCCTACTCAACTCAGCCTAATTTTTCAACATAGCTCACTTTCTCGTAGCTCAACTTCTCACCATCCTCTTAGTAGTCCAGTTCCTTGTCCTATATTACCAGTTAGAAAATCAAAAAGGGTGACTAAATTCCCTAAACATCTGAAAGACTATGTTTGCAACAGCATTTACCTCACATATGTATCCTCTGCCTGCTTCATACAACCCTCACAACCTTCTAGTTTTTCCTTTACTGCCTTATCATTTTAGAATCAACAATTGTTGAATTATATTGCTACTATCACTGAGCCAACTAGTTTTACTCAAGCATCATTTCATCCAGAATGGAAGAAAGCAATTGATTCAGAAATTGAGGCTCTACCAAATCAAACATGGGAGGTAATGCCTTTACTAAAGGGGAGGAAGGCTTTGCCTTGTAAATGGGTATAAAAGGTAAAGCATAATGCAGATGGGATAATTGAGAGATTAAAGGCCAGTTTGGTGATTAGATGGGATATTTAGAGAGAAGGAATTAATTACAATAAGACCCTCTCACCAATGGTCAAAATGACCACAATTAGGTGTTTGTTGGCTGTTGCAGTCAAAAGAGACTGGAGCATTGCACAGTTAGATGTTAACAATTTCTACATGGTGATCTACAAGAAAAAAATTTATATGAAGTTCCCTGCAAGTCTCACACCTCCTAGTCCTAATCTTGTGTGCAAATTAAGAAAACCTCTATATGGCTTAAAGCAGGCATCTAGGCAGTGGTATGCCAGAATTACTGGAGCCTTGAGTTTTAAAGGTTTTTCTTCTTCCCTCAATGATTACTCATTATTTTCTAAGAATATTTCTATTATGGTAGTGTATGTGGATGATATCATACTCACATGTAACAATTCTACAAAACTATTAGAATTAAAGCTTTCTTGAATGCTGAATTTTGAATTAAGGACCTAGGGGAATTACATTATTTTTTGGGGATGGAGATTCTGCCTAAAAACAATGGCATTATAGTAAGTCAGAGGAAATTTTTACATTATTTTTTGGGGATGGAGATTCTGCCTAAAAACAATGGCATTATAGTAAGTCAGAGGAAATTTTCCTTAGACTTGCTGGCAGAGTTTGATTGCAATCAGCTGCCTTCAACTTCCTCCCCTCTTGATCATTGTTCTAAGTTATCTGCTGATTCAGGTCCTCCACTAACTGATCCCATTATCTATCGAAGTGCTTGTTGACAAATTAAACAATCTTACCCACACAAGGCATGATCTTTCTTTTGCTATTCTGAATTTAAGTTAGTACATGCAAAGACCTTGTGTGGGACATTTCTCTGCTACTCTTCGAGTTTTGAGCTATCTACGCCTTGATTCGGGGCAAGGTTTGTTTTTGAATGGCTTACAATCTTTATCCTTAATTGTTTATTGTGATGCGGACTAAGCCTCATGCCCAGATTCTAGATGATCTATCGGTAATTTCTACATTAGTTTAGGAAGCTCTCCTATCTCGTTTAAGTCCAAGAAACAACTATCCATCTCACTTTCCTTTGCCAGGGCTGAATATAGATCGATGACGAATATCACTGCTGAGTTGACTTGATTGACTCGCTTGCTTGGGGATCTATCTCTTTCTCCATGTTTATCGATTCCTTTGCACTCCGATAGTCAAGCATCATATTGCTCGAAATCCCATTTTTCACGAGCGCATAAAGCATGTTGAGTTGGACTGCCATTTTGTGCGCCAACAGTTTCTCTCAAGGATGATTTCCCTTTCCTATGTTCTATTGACCTTGCAACTTGCAAACCTCTTTACCAATTCTCTAGTTGGACTTTCCCACATATCTATTCTTTGCAAGTTAGGTATCAGTTCCTTCCCCTCCAACTTGAGGTGGGGTGTTGAGAATCATGATGATATTGATTCTCATAATAGATTACATAAAAGCAATCAAGCTATGGAGTCACATAGCAGAGGATTGAAGATGACGAAAAAAGAGGGTTCACTTGAAGCTTCATGTGTATCGAATACAACGAGTAAAGTGAAGCCTAATTCTAAAATATGGTCTGATCAAAATTGGTCTCCTCAGACAAACAAAGGAACACGCGGATAGATCCTGATATTCAAACATAATATTGATGGATTAAATCATGACCCTCCAAATACTTCATTGGCTAGCAATCAGAAAAAAATAATTCTAGAAGATTCCTACACGTGATCAATTATTTGGCATGTGAGAGAGAATATAATTTGTTAGTATAATTAGATTTTACTAAATAAGAATAAGACAAGTGTAAATACAATTTTCCTTTTGATTTATTTATTTTACATTACTAACTTGTATAAAAAGGTTGTACAGTGCATTATCAATACAATGAGAATAAAGCTTCTTGGAAAATTTAGTCTCTAAATCTAATAGATTTTGCCCAATGTGAAGCCTATATAGCATACCAAATGGGTGATATTCGCATGTAGGACAACGGTTTCTCACTATAAATGGTTAAGCTATGAGATTGTGGTTTCATGAGACTTTGCACATTTTGTTGATTCAGAAAGTGTCAATGCAACAGTGTTAAAAGAAAAGTTGCATTTTCGCTTAAATATTTGAAGAACATGCTGCGTAAAAACTCCCATAGTTAGAACATATGTGTGCACGATCCTGAGAACAAGTGTCCATATAGAAAAGATTGGCTCCTCGCTCGCTGCAGTCAACATTTTGGAAAGCCTGATATATTTTTAACTATGACATGCAATCCATGTTGGCCAGAAATAAAAGAAAATTTGCTCCTAACAGATGAAACTCAAAATAGAACTGACTTAATTAGTCGAGTATTCAGAGCAAAGTTAGAAGAGATGAAAACAGATATATTAAAAAGAAACATATTTGGAAAAGTTGAAGCTTTTATGTACACTATAGAATTTCAAAAACGTGGTCTTCCACATGCTCATTTTCTTATTATACTTGGTGATGACTATACATTATTAACATCCGAGGCTTACGATAAATTTATTTCTGCTGAGCTGCCTGATCCTGATAAAAACTCTTACTTTCATAAACTTGTTATTAAACACACGATGCATGGGCCTTGTGGTCATTTGAATCCTACCAATTCATGTATGAAGAAAAAAGAGTGCAAATTTAGGTATACAAAGAGCTTTGCCACTGAGACAACAAAAGGAAAGGACTCATATCCAATTTACAGAAGACAAAAAACTAGTAAATATGTGAAAGTTAGGAAATAATTTCTTGATAACTCATGGGTTGTTCCTTACAATTCTTATCTGCTGAGCAAATATAATTCTCATATAAATGTAGATGTTTCCTCTGATATTAAGCTGATAATGGTCTTGCTGATATTAAAAGTGGTCACGACAGGTGCACGGTCACATTGGATAGGTTTTCAACTTATCCAGTACCTCCTTAGTATACTGGTACTCATAATTCTTGAGATTCTTTTTCTTAAACGGCGGATAAATTTTATGTGACTAAACAGTAAACACTAAGTTACCTACATGTATATATATTAATTTATACTAATGGGGCATATCAGTTAACAAATAAAGTTATATATAGAGTTTAACTTTTGAGTATCATCTGCACCCAGCTGTCTTACAATCATGTCACAAACAAACAGCAAGTAAAAGGAAATATAAATCAATCAATAACTCTTTATCTTTGAAGTAAATAGTGAATTCATCATTTAGACATGTAAAGATCTTCAGAATTGTCAGTTATTCTCAATTAAGTGCTCCAGGAAAAAAATGAGAAATACAATTATATGTAGAACTTTCAGATAAGCAGATATGGTACATTAACATTGGGGAATATTTGTTCTATATATAATTGCACTCTTGTGGAGAATGAATACAGAGAAAGATCAAATTTCATGTCTCAAATGATATGGACTGTAAGAGCAATGCGAGTTTATAGTTTAACATGCTTGAAATCCTGGGATGCTGAAAATTCAAGCAAATGTAATATCAATATAATAAACCTTGTGTCAGTTTCACATCTGCTATTATTTTTTTACATTGAAAACAAGGAATATGCATCAGGTTCTATTTAACATGTTGTGGATACTACAAACAAAGAGCAAGTAATGTGGATCAACTTCTTCCTGTAACTAAAAAAGGGATTAAATGGCAGTATACACCCTATTTCTAATCATTAAAAGTGTACTACGTTCTTGATTAATACAGTAGTCTGCGCTAAGGACTGCATCATTTAATCACATAAATATGTAACAAATCTTCATATATTGCGATTTATAAACACTAATGTTTTGACTTATTGCTTGTCCGAAATAATTTCACAATGCCAATAGTTTTATTCATATATTGTACATCAGAAGGATAAAAGCTTGGCCAAGATTTTGCAAGTAAACAAGCTAACTCTGTTGTATAGTAAATTCCAAAAAGTTATTTCAAGCCCAATAGAACATTAGATGTTATTTTCCCTTTTTTCCAAGATCTAGCAAATAAGAAGTAGCAGTCACTAAAACAAATATATAGTCATGCAAAGAACTTAAACAACAAAGGCACAAAGTTGTAGAAGGGCCTTTTCAATGATTTCTTCATATACTATATTATATGTAGATTGATCATCGTCGTTATCTGCAGTAGGTGGTCGGATTAATATTTTTACACAGTTTGTACTTTTTGCCCTCGATAAAACAACGTATAATTGACCATGAGAAAATACTGGTTCGCGCAAATAAATTCCAACAAAATCTAATGTTTGTCCTTGTGCTTATTTATAGTCATAGCAAAACACAGGCGTACAGGAAATTGTGTTCTTTTAAATGGGATAGGTAATTTTTCATCATTTGAAGATAATAATGGTATTCTGGAAATAAATACATGTGTATTCTTAAAATCACCACTTGCAATTCGAGCGCTTATAACAAGACTCTTAAAATCGCAGCATATCAATCGTGTACCATTGCATAAACCTTCACAAGGATTTAAATTTTGTAATAACATGACTGGACAATTTTATTTCAGTATTAATTTGTAAGGAGGCAAACCAACAGGATTTAATGAATGTATAAAACTCTTATTTTTATTTTAATCCTCAAATTGACTTTGATCATTCGGTTCATTAGTTTCATAAGTTGCAACAAATATCTTAGCATCTTTAAGAAATTGAGTTATAAGCCTATCATTTATTTCATCAATAAAATCATTTTTAGTTGTCAAAATAACACGGGAAGTTAAAATAGAGCTGAGTTGACTTGGTTGTTGACTCGCTTGCTTGGAGATCTATCTCTTTCTCCATGTTTAGCGATTCCTTTACACTCCGATAGTCAAGCATCATATTGTTCGAAATCCCATTTTTCACGAGCGCATAAAGCATGTCGAGTTGGACTGCCATTTTGTGCGCCAACAGTTTCTCTCAAGGCTGATTTCCCTTTCCTATGTTCCATTGACCTTGCAACTTGCAGACCTCTATACCAATTCTCTAGTTGGACCTTCCTACAGATGTTTTCTTTGCAAGTTGGGTATCAATTCTTTCCTCTCCAACTTGAGGTGGGGTGTTGAGAATCATGATGATATTGATTCTCAGAATAGATCACATAAAAGCAATCAAGCTATGGAGTCACATAGCAGAGGATTGAAGATGAAGAAGAAAGAGGGTTCATGTGAGGCTTCATGTGTATCGAATACAATGAGTAAAGTGAAGCCTAATTCTAAAATATGATCTGGTCAAACTTGGTCTCCTCAGACAAACAAAGGAACACGCGGAAATATCCTGATATTCAAATATAATATTTATGGATTAAATCATGACCCTCCAAATAATTCCTTGGCTAGCAATCAGAAAAGAATAATTCTAGAAGATGCCTACACGTGATCAATTATTTGGCATGTGGGAGAGAATATAATTTGTTAGTATAGTTAGATTTTACTAAATAATAATAAGAACTACAAGTCATTGCACATGACCTCCTTGCTGAAGGTATGACCCAAATCAATAATTTTATTAATAAAATTTATCTTATTATTAATTATGAATTTGTTATTGAAGGCATGGTCATCAATGAGGCCTTTCAAGTCACTGCTTTCATTGAGAAGTTACCTCCGTTGTGGAAGGATTTTAAGAATTATCTTAAACACAAAGGGAAGAAAATGACACTAGAAGACTTGATTGTTCGTTTGAGGATAGAAGAGGACGACAAAAATGCTAAAAAGAAGTTACGTGGACACTCGACAATAATGGGGCCAAACATTGTTGAGGAGGCACCACAAAATAAGAAGAGGAAGAAAGCTTCTGGACCAAAGAATTACCCAAGAAAGAAGAAGTTCAAGGGTAATTGCCACAACTGTGGAAAAACTGGGCAAAAGGCAGTGGATTGCCGTGCGCCAAAGAATGATAAGAAGAAAAATAATCAAGCCAACATGGTTGAAGATGAAATGGAAGACTTGTGTGCCATGTTGTCTAAATGCAACTTGGTAGGAAATCCGAAAGAATGGTGGATAGATTCTGGAGACACCCGCCATGTTTGTGCTAACAAGGAGTTATTTTCTTCTTATGCCCCCACAAGTCCCGACGAGACAATCTTCATGGGAAATTTATCTAGGGCCAAAATTGAAGGAGTTGGCAAGATTGCGTTGAAGATGACGTCGGAAAAAATAGTGACTCTAAACCAAGTCCTCCATGTTCCAGAAATTCGCAAGAATCTTGTGTCTACCTCACTTCTTGTCAAGAATGGATTCAAATGTATTTTTGTTTCTAATAGTGTTGTAATAAGTAAGAACGATTTGTATGTAGGAAAAGGTTACCTAAGTGAGGGCCTTTTCAAGCTAAATGTAATAGCAGTTCCTATCAATAAAGTGAATGCTTCTTCTTACTTGCTTGAGTCAAACACTTTATGGCATTCGCGTTTAGGTCACGTAAACTTCAAAACATTGCGAAAGATGATAAATCTAGAAGTATTGCCAAAATTTGATTGCATCAATTCCAAATGTCAAATATGTGTGGAATCAAAGTATGCTAAGCATCCTTATAAGTCCGTTGAAAGGAATTCAAGTCCTTTAGACTTAATTCACACAGATATTTGCGACATGAAGTCAACACCATCTCGCGGTGGGAAAAAGTATTTTATTACTTTTATTGACGATAGCACGAGATACTGCTATGTTTATTTACTTAATAGTAAAGATGAGGCAATTGATGCTTTCAAGCAATACAAGAGTGAAGTTGAAACGCAACTAAACAAAAAGATCAAAATGATAAGAAGTGATAGGGGTGGCGAATATGAATCTCCTTTTGAAGAAATATGTTTGGAAAATGGCATTATCCACCAAACAACTGCCCCTTACTCTCCACAATCTAATGGAATTGCGGAAAGGAAGAATCGAACGTTGAAGGAGATGATGAATGCATTGCTAATAAGTTCTGGCTTACCACAAAACTTGTGGGGGGAAGCTATACTTACAGCTAACCGGATAATCAACCGTGTACCTCATAGTAAAACACAATCCATTCCTTATGAGATGTGGAAAGGAAGGAAGCCTAGCTTGAAATACTTCAAAGTGTGGGGGTGTTTAGCTAAGGTACAAGTTCCTAAACCTAAAAGGGTTAAGATAGGTCCAAAAACGGTTGATTGTGTGTTTATTGGATATGTAACCAATAGCAAGGCATATCGTTTTCTGGTTCATAAATTAGAAAATCCTGAGATTCACATTAATACGATAATAGAATCAGATAATGCTGAATTCTTTGAAACTATTTTTCCATATAAAAAGGAAAGTGAAGTGACCTGCCAAAAGTCAAAACGACTTCGGGAGGAAATAATAGATGGTATGCCTAATGAAGAAAATCCGAGAAGGAGTAAACGTCAAAGGACATCTACTTCATTCGGTCCAGATTTTCTGACTTTTCTGTTAGAAAATGAGCCTCGTACCTTCAAGGAAGCAATGTCTTCATCAGAGGCACAATATTGGAAAGAAGCTGTCAATAGTGAAATAGAATCCATATTGAGCAACCATACTTGGGAATTGGTTGATCTTCCTCCAGGTAACAAAACGTTGGGTTCTAAATGGATTTTCAAGAAGAAAATGAAAGACGATGGTACTATTGACAAATACAAGGCAAGACTTGTTGTCAAAGGATTTAGACAACGAGAAGGTCTTGACTATTTTGACACATACTCGCCGGTAACAAGAATTACATCCATTCGGATGCTAATAGCGTTAGCCGCCTTGTATGATCTTCAAATCCATCAAATGGATGTAAAAACAGCCTTCTTAAATGGTGATTTAGAGGAAGAAATCTACATGGACCAACCCGAGGGGTTTGTGGTTCCGGGAAAAGAAAAGAAGGTGTGTCGACTTGTTAAGTCTCTTTATGGACTAAAACAAGCACCCAAGCAATGGCATGCGAAATTTGACCAAACAATGTTGTCAAATGGCTTTAAGATTAATGAATGTGATAAATGTGTTTACATTAAGAACGTTCCAAATCATATAGTCATTGTTTGCTTATATGTTGATGATATGCTAATAATGAGCAAAGACATTGCCGACATTCAAGCTACTAAGCGCATGCTTGCTAGTAAGTTTGATATGAAAGACTTAGGAGTTGCCGATGTAATTCTAGGAATTAAAATCAAGAGGACTCCTCAAGGTCTAGCTTTGTCTCAATCACATTACGTGAAAATGGTACTTGAAAAATTCAAACATTTGGAATTTAGAAGTGCAAGGACTCCAATTGACTTAAACCATCATCTTATAAAGAATAAAGGTGAAAGTACGTCTCAATTGGAGTATGCTCGTGTGTTGGGAAGC
Organism: Nicotiana glauca; assembly: GCA_026770625.1. Lineage (NCBI taxonomy): Eukaryota > Viridiplantae > Streptophyta > Magnoliopsida > Solanales > Solanaceae > Nicotiana > Nicotiana glauca. The sequence goes on from MU683467.1 coordinate 129,002, forward strand.
TTAATGTACATCATGAACTGTACACGACCTGATATAGCTTGTGCGATAAGTAAACTTAGTCGATTCACAAGTAATCCCAACAAACATCACTGGGTGGCAATGAAACGAGTTCTGGGATACTTGGAGTATACTCAAGACTACGCTTTGCACTACAATAAATATCCTGCAGTTATCGAAGGATATAGTGATGCAAATTGGATAACCGGCTCAACAGAAACAAAGTCCACAAGTGGATATGTGTTTACTGTTGGTGGAGGAGCAGTATCTTGGAAGTCTTCTAAACAGACGTGTATTGCTCGCTCTACAATGGAATCAGAGTTTATAGCATTGGATAAAGCCGGTGAAGAAGCTGAATGGCTTCGGAATTTTTTAGAAGACATTCCGTTCTGGCCAAAACCTTTGGCTCCTATTTGCATACATTGCGATAGTGAGGCTGCAATAGGACGGGCAGGGAGCGTTATGTATAACGGAAAGTCTCGTCATATACGACGAAGACATAATACCGTTAGACAACTACTTTCTAGTGGAATTATCACTATTGATTATGTAAGATCAAAGGATAATGTTGCGGATCCGCTTACAAAAGGCTTAACTAGAGAGGGAGTTGAGAAATCATCTAAGGGAATGGGACTATGGCCGAGGACAAGTCAACATGGCGGTAACTCTACCTAGAATTTTGGATGTTCCGAGATCTAGGTTCAAGGAGCTCAAACAAAGTTGTGATTGACCGGTTCAACATTGTCAAAATAATATCTTTGGTCCATTCTCATGATGAAGACAATGTTCAGTAACAAGGATAGAACTTTACATGTTCTTTAATGATTACCTAAGTTTGATGAGGTATTTATCAAATAGTGTCAATCTAAAGGATTACACGTTTAGGAATCACCTATGTAAGTGTGAAGTGAAAGCCGCTTCAATGAGAATTCTGTAAGGCCAATTCTCTATGCACTTATGAGACCAGGCGGTGTTCATGGCTGAAACGAACACAACAATGAGAACTACAAGACGGTTAAGGGTTGATTGTGTGACATATGGTTGTCTAGGTATATACTAAAGTTTGACGGTTCAAAGATATCAATTCTGCCGATTGACCGAGTATATCCGACATATGTTCACTACGGAAAGTTCAAAGGGAAACCTACTTATCCAGATGCAATTAATCCTTACTTGCAAAATCACATAGCTTTCATCTATGATCTTTCTTGATATAGCCATTCCCATTCATGTAGGAGAGTGTTGGACTTTAAGCCATTGGGCTTTAAAGTAGAAGAAGTGTGAATTGGAAATGGAGGAAAAATAAAAATTTAAAGAAGTGAACTTTTGTCTTGCACTTTGTCCCTCATTGGTGAGGGACAACCATATTTGTGTGCTTATATATATAATCACTTCTTAAAGCTCTTAAAAGAAGTTTAAGAGAATGAACCCTCGCGCCGTCGTCGTCGCTCGCTCGGCTCGGCTCGGCTTCGGCTTCGGCTTTGGATTTGGATTTGGATTTGGATTTGTCAAATGATCGATAAGATTATTTTTTGGCAAAATTTATTTAATTATTTAATAATTAATTAAATGCCAAATCACCGCTGAAAACACGCCAGAACGTTCAGAGGGCCTCTCTGGCCGCGGTTCTGCCGTGACCGCCCGCGGCATGCAGATTCAGAGAGCCTCTCTGACCGCGGTTCTGTTGCGACCGCGGTAGAACCACGACAGGTTGCTTATTCTTCTGAAAAGGCACCTTTTCCAGACACCTCTTCTGATAATTGCCTATAAATTCTGAGACATGGCTCCATTTTCTACACACGAAAAATACTCCAGAACTTCTTTCTTTCTGAATATACTGCATCCTAATTCGCAGTCTCTCTCTCTCAAATTCGTAAGTGTGATTTTGCTCCGTTCTTTGAGTTCGTTGGTATCCTGCAGTTTGTATTGCCACTGTTGCAGGAAGGTTTATTCCGTTTTATCCTGGGAGGTTTTAATCCATTACCTTGGCAACGTGTGAGGGGGTTAAAATTCCTTAAGGACACACAAGAAACTTGTGGACTCGTAATATTTCTGATTCTCTACTATTTTCAGATTTCTTTAATTCTCCTAACAATTTTTCTGATTTTTAATTTAGCACAGTAACGCTCACAACTTGTATAAAAAGGATGTACAGTGCATTATCAATACAATGAGAACAAAGCTTCTTGGAAAATTTAGTCTCTAAATCTAATAGATTTTGCCCAATGTGACGCCTATATAGCATACCAAATGGGTGATATTTCAAGATTTACGCCATTACGTGCTTGGTTAAGCTAATACTTCTTGCTAGTGCACAAATGGTGAAGTTAGGCCTGAAGATAGCTAGTTTGCTACACATGCGTACAAAAGAATAAAACTAAAGAATAACATGGCAAACTTATCCATTTCATATTATAATATAGTTTTGTTGCCACAAACAATTAGAAAAAGAGGTCCCGTAAAATTTGTAAATTAACCATAAGGGGATGGTGAAAACAGCACGGTATAGTCAGTTTTCGGACTGATCAATCAAAAATAGTCAACGTTTACCAACTCAATAAAAAATAGCCACCGTTTTGCTGCAATAGAGACTGATCCACCATAATATACTTGAGTTCGGTGCACTTATGTATGAACTCCAGCATATTATGCAGGACCAGCATACTTTGCTGGCTCCAGTATAATATACTGGAGACTGGAGCACTGGTGCTCCAAACTCCAATATATTATACTGGACAAATATACTTGCTGGAACTCCAATATATTATGATGGAGTTCTAGTGTCTTTATGCTGGAACTCCATCATATTATGTTGGAGTTCCAGCATACTATCATGGAACTCCAGTATAATATGCTGGAGTTCAAGTATACTTATGCTGGAACTCCAGCATAATATACTGGAGTATTTTTCAGGTTTTGAACAGTGTTTTCGCTCAGATTTATCTTTACATAAAAAATGGCTAAATTTCGATTACTTTTGAAATTGGGCTATTTTTGAATGACCAGTTGTAAATCTGGCTATTTTTAAATTTTTTCCTAAGGGGATGTGTTAAGAATCTGAACCTATGGAATATCTGAAAACCGATTAAACCGACCGAATCGTACCGCACCGAACCGATTTTTAGGTTTCTTTTGAAGAAACCGTAGGTTTTTATATAAATCTATAACCGTGCCGATAATTAGGGTAGGTTTTTTATTTTATAAAAATGAACCGAAAAAATACCGAACCGTACCGAAATAATTTTACATGTGAAAAATATATTTATATAATAAGTTTAAAACTAATAAAGCATTAAATTTTTCATTGGGCCTTGAAATTATGAAAACTGTTACAAGCCAATAAATAATTAAACTCAAAATACTAATTACTAAACCCTATTATGCTACTTATGCTTAAACCAAGCTATTTCAAGTATCTTTATTAACAAGACACAAAGTATTCTAGCGATTATGCGTAGCAAACTACAATGTATTAAATATGTTTCCTTTCATATAATTTAGATTTATTTTTTTGAATATTTAATATAGACTTTTTTCTTGAGTCTCAACTTGGTTAATATCTTTCCACTCGTGTGATTTATATTTTCTTTCCTTTTACTTGATTTCTTTTACGTTGCTATCGAATAGTAGTGTATCTATACTCTAGCCATCTTTCATGTTTTTTAATTCATTATACTTTAAACAGTAAAAATGTGTAGAGAGTATTGCTAAGTCCTATAAAAGAACGTATGTTATTGCATTCTATTTTTACTGGTGAATTTTACATGACATTTAAAAAAATACTGAAAATTAACCGAACCGTACCGATACCGAAGTGAAACCGACATGATTGGGACGATTTCGAAAAGTCTAATTTTGGTTATACATAATAGAATAACCGAAAAAATAATATGGTACAAATTTTATAAAAAAACCGGTCAAACTGAACCATTAACGCCCCTAGTTTCTAGGCCTTTATTGCTTAAGTCAACTAGTTTGGTTAGATTACTCAAATCTAATTGATTTTAACTCATTAATGTTGGTTGCCATGCTTACAAGCACTTTTGGATTTATTAAGCTTTAGATAAAAAGGTGCGCATAAGTCATGTGTGTATTTACTCTTTTATCCTGATATTTTGGCATTTCCTGAAATACCCTTTACCCGTTCGCCCTTTCTATTAACATTACTACCTTCATACTTTATACATTAATTCAACATTCAGGCTGGCTTCGAGAAAGCACTCTCAGTCCTTCAAATTCATGTTAAACATTTTTAACAGTAAACAAGTATCGCACATTTAACGAATGGGTCACAAACTACAAACCTAAATAAATTCTTCGTCGAAACCTCTTCTCATTGCATAATCTGATATTGATTCTCTATTAATGCTGGAGCCTGAACGTGTCTTATTGGAGTTGTTAAATAGGCTTATTACTACTAAAATGGTACTGTATTTTGTTAATATGTCAATTGTAATTATTTTACCTAAGTACTTTAGATAAAACAATAAATGCTAAGATGTATTTTGTATCTATTCGTTATGTCTCGGGTTCATCTGATAGTGCCTGTTGTCTTAAGTTTTAAATTGTGAATAAAGGATCAAATCTTTGAACTATCTACTCCGGCCTATAGACAAGCCAATCCTGGCGAGAACTTCTTGTTTTGTTTTTAGAGAAATGTATATTTTTAGATGTTTTTAAAAATAACAGCCAACAAAATGTGTATTTTTGTGTGTATGTATATGTATGTATGCGTATATATATGCATGTATGTGTATATATATATATTATAACAATCCAGTAAAATTCTACTAGTGGGGTATGGGGAGGGTAGTGTGTACGCAAACCTTACCCCTACCCCGAAGGGGTAGGTAGGTTGTTTCCAAAAGACCCTCGGCTCAAGAAAATAAAAGGACAAAATGAGACAATATTAGTATCACCATAGAAGTCATAGGAAAAATATGAACAACATGAAATCCAGACAAAACAAATACAAGATGCAAAGCAAAGCAAAAGCGATAGTTAGTAAATAGGTCCTGCACTGAAAAGCGAAATAGTAAGACACAACGTTGCCACTAGTTGTCTTAGACAAAACCCTACCAAACTAGTCTCACAAAGGTATGAAATAAGACAAGACTCAACTACCTCCTAGCCTGCAACTCTAATACTCGACCTCCTTGGAAATCTGAAGCTTCGCCATATCCTGCCTGATCACCTCTCCCCAATACTTAGGTCGCCCTCTACCTCTTCTCGTGTCCTCCACAACCAGCCTCTCACACTTCCTTACTGGAGCATCTGGGCTTCTCCTCTTAACATTCCCGAATCATCTGAGCCTCGCTTCTCGCATCTTGTCATCATCAATGAGAGCCACGTGCACATTCTCCCGAATATCATCATTCCTAATCTTATCCATCCTAGTGTGTCCACACATCTACCTCAACATCCTCATTTCTGTTACTTTCGTCTTCTGAATATGTGAGTTCTTAACAGCCTAAGACTCAGCCACGTACATCATGGCCGGTCTAACCACCACTTTATAGAACTTACCTTTGAGTATTTGTGGCACTCTATTATCACACAGGACTCTAGATGCCAATATATATATATATATATATATATATATTATGTTTTGCCCTTTTTTTAACGGGTATTCGGAATCCATTGACGACTGGCTAGTTCGAATTAGAGGTGTTAATCGGGCCGGGCTGACCTGCTAACAGCCCGGTTCAACCCGGGTCAGCCCGGTCCAGCCTGTTACTGTAGCAAAAAATGCGGGTTGGGACGGGTTGGGTGGGGGCGGGCTACAAACGTTAATTTTTTTAAACGGGTGGCCGAACCCGCTACAACCTGTTAAGCCCTTAACGGGTTCTTAACGGGCTACAGCCCGGTTCAGCCTGTTAACCCATAATATATATATTTTTTATTTTTTAATTAAAATCTTACCGTTGCCAACGTTCACATAACTTAATTTTAAAAAAAAATTATATATAGCCCGACCCGCCCGATCCCGTTAAGCCCGAACCTGTACGGGCCCTATAGAACCCGAAAAATCCCAGCCCGCCACCAACCCGTTAACCCCAGCCCGATAACAACCCGCTCTGAACCCGTACGAGCTGACGTTTTTTTTGTCCAGCCCGTCCCAACCCGCCCGATTAACACCTTTAGTTCGAATTAGGTTCATTAAGTAATGTAAAGCGCTTATTTCGCAATAGAACAACGACTGATTCATTGCTTCTTTTGGATCTTGATAACAAAAAAAAAGTGGAAATGACATCAAGTAGACACTTTAAAGCATGTTATTTAAAATATATTTATAGTTTACAGTGTATTTAAAATTTAAATAATTTCGCTCAAATTTCAGGATTCGGCGTCTCAAAATTTAAATTTTAAAGTTCAAACTTCAGGACATCGTGTCCTAAATTTCGAAAATTGTGTTCAGAAGTTCGAATTTTAAGTCCTGAATTTTCAAATTGAGGATACTTAGTCTTGAAGCTTGAATAAATTAACTATTCTTTAAATATATTATAAATTGTGGATATATTTTGAATAGCGGGCTTAAAAATGACTATTGTTGTACGTCCCAAAAAAAAGGGAGAATACCAAGAAGGAGATAACTAAATAAATTAAGAGGAAAGAATAAAATTCTAGAAGAAAAATAAAGAGGAAACAAGGAAAAGGGTTAGTCAAGTTGTGTAATTAATTATGGGAAGGATTATGAGCGTTGTGATATTTCCTTAAATGTCAGCATCAACGTCCATTCAAGTTAAATAGAAGCCATTATAAAGTCCAGGACTTTGATCTTATAATTATGGGAAACTTAATAATTGAGGTCATAGGTCAAAACCTTATGATATGAGTGCATGATATGAGTGCCGTCCTAATATATTTTGTCATGTGATTTGATGAACCTTAATTTGCAATTACCAAAATTTCTTCGGTCAAATGAGCAATTAACAAGTGCAAGATTTTTTATATTTTTAGGCTATAAGTTTCCAAGGAGTTAATACAAAATTTATAGTTTTGATCTTCACTTGTAACTATATAATTGGCTTCGTCATAACCATATGCATGTTCCGTACCTTGACAAAGTTCCTCGGTAGATGTTGGTTGTGACAAGAATTTTCATGATGACCTTGGCAAACAACCTGAAAAATGGGGCAACATCATGACGGGCAGCTCGACATGACGGAGTTGACAAACGCGCACCTTGACGGAGACAATGTGCATTTCACATGGACGTGCGGGTTGGCGTAACAATGACAAGGTAAAACCATGTTAAACTAGGGGCCAAGACATGGCAAGGCAAGGCACGATAAGAAATTACATTAACGTGGGTAGATTTGATCAAGTTGAGGGCGACTTGACATAGGCGAGCAGCTGTGGCAATAGGCATGTGCAGCTAAGTCGATGGGCGACAAGCTGTGGTCATGACATTGGGGCGTAGCAGTGTAAAAGGGCAAGGCTGGTGTGAGCACGTGATTTTTGCCCTATATGAATTACTCCCATAATTTCAAACAAAATAATTTCTTTTCATCATTTTCAATTTTCGTGGCATTTTCTGTTAATTGCTTGCATTTGTTTGTGCATTTTAATTCATAAAAAAAATACAAAAATACGTTGCATTTGCATTTAGGATTTAACTTTGCATTAACAAATTAGTTGTTTTATATAAATAGAAAATCAATATATATATATATATATATATATATATATATATATATATATATATATA
>MU683467.1:138447-150753 GCA_026770625.1 Nicotiana glauca
TTTAGGTTTAATTAGTGATACTATTGAGTTAATTAGCTTTTAAGATTTAATTTAGGAATTATATTAATTATGAGAAAAGAAAAGGAAAAGGATTTGTGTGAAAATGAAAGAAGGTTTGTGAATTTGGGCCATGTTTCATAACTCAGGTCAGCCCAAGCAAAATTATACACCCCAGGCCCAAAGTTTTTCCCCATAACCGTCTGAGCCTACCCCATTTAGCCCATACCCATTCCCAAAACCAGCCTGCCCCTTCCATAAATAAAACGACATCGTTTGGTGGCCTATCCCCTGAGCCGTCCGATCCAATGAAATCAATGGCTAGGAACTAAACGGTTTGACAATATAAAAGTGTCTAAAAAGATCCACCCCCATCTACCCCTCCCCCCCACTCTTCTCCTTCACCTCTTCAGAGACCCCTCCCATCTCCGCCATCTACCGCCCTAGACCACCGCCGGAAATAGCCTCACTGCAGCGGCCGGCCACCAAACATCCCCAAACTCACACCAAAGCTTCATTTCCCCTTGCCCATCATGAATCCACCACCAGCTCCATTCAAATCCCACGCAATCTTCTCAAATCGTGAAAACCCTAGCGCCGCCCAATTTTCTCCGGTGGTGGTGGCGCCCTGTTCAAACCTAAACCTCACTCCGGCAACCTTTATCCTTTCCTTAACCCCAATCTACTATCATTCTTTCCAAATCTTCCCCAAATTGGCCGTATTCTTAAATAAATAGTAGGAAGCAAAACAGTCAAGTCTGCCAACATACATGACTTTTGGGGGTTCGTTTGCGTTTCAAGCTTCGAAGTCCGGACTTGGCAAATTGATATTGCTCAATTGTTCTTGATAAAGAACAAGGGACCAATATTAGTTTGACCATGTCCTTGGTCTCCACCGGATCTTAAGTCCAAACCAGTAAGATTCTTTTTCTTTCTTCGTGTTTTTAATTCATTCTTTTGCTTCATCTAGTTCTTCTATTATATTTTTTTTTTAAAAATTCATCCCCCCCTAAGGCAGTGCGTGGTATATGTGGGTGTGTTTGTTCTCTTCCCTCTTTCAAATCTTCTTAGTCATATCTTTGGGTGATTTTTATTTTAGGTTATGAACTTCTTTTGTTTTTGATAATTAGTTTAGGTATGTTAATGTCAAGTCGTTAGTTTATTTTTAATACATTAATCCAACTAATAATTTGTAAATTATTTGCAATTTTTTGCCTGTTGTGGGCTGGTTTGGTTTGCAATTACTGTTATTTTGAATTTTGGCTAAGTTAATAAAGAGTTACTGAATTGTGTTGGGTTACGGCTAATTTGAAAGCCCAAGGAAAAGATCAGTCCAGTTAAGGCTAAAAATTGGGTCAACTTGACCCATCAGCTGAAGGTTTGGTAGTTTAGGTAGTTTGCAAGGACATTAGGAGTAATTTAGGGAATTCAACTTAGGGAATCTTAGTGTAACTGAAATAGGAAGGTTTTAGTAGGAGCTTTAGGTGAATTTTAGACTTTTAAGTAGCTAACTTGGGTAACAAGTCAATACATAAAGGACTGTTGAGCTAAAAATAAAAGTTAGAAAGGGACCTAGGGGTAAATTAAATTCAGTAGGGCTGCCCTATTTGCTTGCCTATAAAGGCACATCAAACTTGCCTTTGAAGGCAAGGTTTGAGGGGCTAAAAATTTAAAGGATCATAGGCGGCTGAAAAATAAAAGGAGTTTCACTATTCCATTAAAAATTTTCCTTAAATTCCTAAGAGTCCCACCTCTGAAATAAATTCTGAACATCTGGAATTTCAAATGAGTTGAATCAATCAAATACTGGGGTGTTTTGGTTCAATTAGGGTTGGATTTTTGATAGCTGGTTTTCTTTTGACATTGTTGGGTTCAAAACTAGTTTAAAGTGGTCTTTTCAATCATTCCTGGGCTGATTTTGTTGCTGATTCCTGTTCCTGCTACTGATTCCACAAGCTGATCCTTCATTTCTTTGTTTTCTTTTCAACTTCCAGGTATACCTTGACATTTGTGGATAATACTTGAATGTAATGGAGAGCTTAATTTGAAATATAAAACTGCTGTTCATTCGCCTTAAAACATTTTAGTTCCTGTTTGATTTTGCTGTGTATTAAAGTCTGCCCAAGCTCTATAGCCCCATAGTTGTATTGATTGATGGTGTATTTACTTAAGAAGGCTATAATTAATTCATATTTTGTTGTTGTTCCTTAGTGCTGTATTCTATAGCTGAGTAGTTGGTGTGTAATAAAGAGACTTTCGCTATAGTGTTCGAATGTATTTTGTTGTATTTGTGAGTGTAAAGGAAACTGAAATGAGCAGTAGCAATCTCATTTTGTTGCTAGCTAGTTGGAAACTGGTAATTTGAGGGTGGTAGATTATAGCACTTTGTAGCATGTTTCTCAAATTCTAAGTCTTAGTGTTGTGTGCTTGTGCATTTAATTTTGTGGTTTGGAATTCAAAAGGAAAGCATGTTTTATGTTTACATTCCAAAGGCAGGTTCTTGTTAGGCGTAAGTTCAAATTGAGTAGTTGTAAATCGCATGGTTTAAAGTTCAAAATAAAATTATCATTGCTTGTCTGCGAATCTGTTTTCATTCACCATACGACATGTGTTAAATTTTACACTTGGTTGAGGCATGAATCCATTTGTTGGCTTAGAGTGGTTGTTGTTAGCCTTTGGGCTGATTGTTATTAAATTCCAGTAATAGGAGTTTGCCTATAGTGGATCTTCAGTTTGGGTAACTAAAGGTGCTGCGTTTTTTATTAAAAAGGGATGGGCCAACAGTTGGGCTTTGAATTGAAGCATAATTGATCTTGTCAAAATTGGGAAAATTGGGTCAATAGCGGGGCTCCCGCTCGTAGCCTGATGCTAGGCTGTTTTGGATTCAGGATTAACAGCAGGTGGGCTCATTTTGGGCCTAAGTACCAGGCCATTTTTTTTAAAAAAAGGGGCACGCTTCTTTGTCTCTAAATGGATACTTTGTCAGACGTTGGGCCAATCAGAAGGCCTGGTAGTTTTGAAATAAGTAACGAGGTCAAATTTAGATATAAAAATTGATTAATATTTATAGCAAACCTTTAGGACCGTTTAAAATACGATTGTGGTTGCGTATACGTTCGCGTAACATGACCACAATCCTAAAATTAATTTTGTGTATGCGTTCGCGCAACTTCGATCAAACTTTTTTTAATAATAAAAATAGGTTACATGCTTAATTGATATTAGCTTACATAGTTCACTAAATCACATATGGCCCTCTTATTAATTTCATAAATTAGATATAAAATTGACTAAATTTTGTAGCATATCCTTTAGGGCCGTTTAAAATACTAGTGTAGTTGTGTATACGTCCGCATAACACAATTACGCTTCTAAAAATAAAATCGGAGTATGCATTCGTGCAACTTCGGCCCAAACTTTGCTTAATAATAATAAAGTGTTATTAATTGTGGATACATACGCGTAACCCGTTTCAAGATAATTTTCTAATTAAAAGCGGTGAATGAAGTAAATGCACATAGGTTCTGAAATCAGTAATTAAACAATTTTAGTAAGCCAAATATTGTCAAAGCGGCCGTGCTAGAACCACGGAACTCGAAAATGCCTAACACCTTCTCCCGGGTTAACAAAATTCCTTTCCCAAATTTCTGGTTCGCAGACTGTATACAGAGTCATTCTTTTCCTCGATTCGGGATTTAAATCGGTGACTTGGGACACCATAAATCCCCAAGTGGTGACTCTGATTTTTAATTAAAACGAACCCCGTTTCGAATGTCACTTCAAGTTGGAAATACCTCCCTTTATTATATCCTCTTCCGGGGGTGTAGTAAGAAAAAGGAGATGTGACAGCTCTGGCGACTCTGCTGGGGACAAGAACCCAGAACCTTTTATTCAGGGTTCAAGAATTCGAGCTTGTTTTATGATTTTTACTTGGCTTATTTATTGTTGATATTATTGTATTTTTGTGAACCTTTTTGCTAAAATGCTATTTGTTTACCGCTTTAATATTGTTGAATTGTATATAATTGCCTTCTTATGCCACCCCATCTGAGTCTTCTGAAAATGGTGCATACATTCGCGTAGCCCACTTTTTCTATAGAAAATATACCAAATAGAGCGAGGTTGGGCAAGCGACAAGGCCGGGCAGACTTTAGTTCTCCCGGTACTTCGCCCCCTCCTCGGCCCCAATTGTCCGCTCGGGTACCCCAAGTCTTGACCAAAACCCCAGGTTTTTAAACCTAGGAGAACACAGCCTCATGCCGGATCCCTAGTAGGAGCGCTTATTTGCATCACGTGCATTTGACTTAGGAGACTCAACACAAGGGTTGGGTCCGTCTAGGACAGGTATACCCAAAATAACTGACCATTATGATGCATTCTACGTGCTACGTGAGCATTTATTTGTTTTGGTTTGTACACTGACCAGCTAAAAAGAAAGAAAAGTGAGGAAAAGTCAAAGAAAAACAAGAGAGGGGAAAAAGAGAAAGAGTGGAAAAGACCAAGAGTGATGAAGAAAGTAAACCCAGTTCTAAGGAAAAACCCAATGCTTGAAAATATCCCGAAACTCTGCCAAATTTTTCTCAAAAAAATTAGTTGGCCGAACTATGCGGGTCTGATTTCCATCAGATATGGGATACGTAGGCAACCTACATAAGGTCCAGCCTCATTTTGAAAAAGAAAAGAAAAAAGGAGAGAGAAGTGAGGGAGTCAAACAAATGCAGTCAGTCAAAATAAGTCGATTCAGTGTAGGTAGTGTTTTAAACCGTTCTTACCGAGATAGCCTTAGAATATTCTTCCGTTGTCGAAGGGCTATCTTCGTATGGCAAAGTTGAGAAATGTCACAAAAATAATCCCTCCCCGGCGTCAAAATTCATATGGAATTGGGAAGGGGCCATATTTTCAAAGATAGCCATTTGGCTAAAATGGGCATATCAAGGAGGGAATCATGGTCTTTTATTTTAAAACTAGAATCTTGTTTTCAAAAAGGGCCATTAGAGTCAACCCTAACCCTACCCTTCTACAGGAACATATGAATATTATCCAGGATCCGCCAGAAGTGATTAGGGAGCAGGCTCTAGTACATTTGCAAAAGTTGTGGAATGATTTGGATCAAGATGGTCAGAAAAGGGTGAGAAAATAGTTGGGCGCTCTTATAGACATTTGGGAGATCAAACCACGGGACGATCTGATCAAGGCTATGATAACTTTCTGGGACCCCGCTCGTATTGTTTTTCGCTTCTCAGACTTTAAGATTACCCCTACTTTGGAGGAGATAGACGGGTACATTGAGTTTGGACGAGATCTGAGGAAGCTACAGTTTATATTTCCAAGGGCTCCGTTGGTGCACAAGTTTTTTGACCTCCTGAATATCAGCAAACAGACAAGTAAATACCGCATAAGCGACGAGTGTTGTGCTTTCCATTTCTTATACTTTAGGTTTGGGCACTCTTCTGGTTTTGAAGCGCATGAAAAGGGGTTGAGCAACAAACAAGATAAGGGTCTTTGGAAACTTCATCGCCGGTTTGCATTTATTGTGGCATTCTTGGGGATAATGGTTTTTTCCAAATAAGAAAGGGACAGTGGATATTCGTATGGCTAGAATTGCACAAATCCTCACTACCTTGAAAGATAATACACTTGCCCCGTTGGTACTGGCAGATATCTATCGTGCGTTGACTTTATGCAAAGCCGGGCCCAGTTCTTCGAAGGTTGCAATATCCTCCTACAAATATGGATGATCGAGCATCTTCGCCACCATCCCAGATTCATGAGTTATTTCTCGAGCCCATATAACTTCATCACCAGTTACGAAGAGAGGGTAAAGGATTACAATGTGCTGGAAGGATTTGAAGCATGGGTGTCTCATTTGAAAGCTCTCAAAGCAAGTCAAATTGATTGGTCCATAGGATGGCTCCCGAAGACAGAATCCATATACATGACTGCTGCTAAAGGCTACTTGAGGATAATAGGCGTGAAAAGCATTCAACCGTATGCACCACAGAGGGTCTTGAGATAATTGGGACGGTATCAGATTGTACCCGAATATGAAGATCTAAGTACTCAAGTCATAGAGTTGCATCCAGAAGACGTATTGCCCGAGGCTTTAGTTCAACAAGATTGGAATAGCTGCCGGTATCTTAAAAATGGCACCCAAGTACCAGATGTCGCAAAGGGAGAAGTGGATCCAAACTATGCTGCTTGGTTTGAGAAGAGGTCTTGTGTGAACACCGAGCCAGAACCCAAAACTGAGAGACCTGCCAAAAGACCTCATATTCAAGCTTTTGATGACAAAATCCAAGAAAGAATAGCATAGAGAGAAAAGGAAAAGGCGTATCAAGCTAAAATTCATGCCTTGAAAGAAAAACTGAGAAACATGGAATTCAACAATGATCTCCAGGCCCAAGAAGCCGAAGGTGAGATGAGAAGATTGGTCCAAGAGAATGAAGCTCTCAAAGACTAGATCCGGAAAATGAGAATAGCAATTGACAACCCAGGGAGGAGTAGAAAAGATGAAAAGCTCATCTACAACCTTGCCCAGAAAGCACGTGATTTCTAGGATGATTTACAGAAGACTGAAGTGGAGTTAACAAATGCTCGGGCCAAGATAGCCAAGGATACAGGGGAACGAGCCAGTTTTATCTGTCAGCTGAAGCAGAAATACGATAAGGGGATGGTAAGTATGAAAAAAGTGTCAAGATCATTGAAAATGAAATGGCCAAGCAGGGAAGAGACTTCGAAGCCGAAAGGGAGCACTGTTATTCTTTGATAGCACGGTTGGAAAGGGATTTGCAACAATTTCAAAAACAGAGCCATACAGCTCAACAAACTTTGGAAGCTAGAACCCAGCAAATTGGAGATTTATTACGGGAAAAAGGTAGGATCCGTGAAAGGGTCACGGCGATTGCAGAGTACATTGTGGTAAAATGCCAAATATGTGAAGACATGACTCAGACCACTTTCTTCGCGGCAGTCATGAAATTTGTCCAGCATGTAATGAGAGATTTGGAAAGGCTCTAGGTGGATCTTGCAGATGAGCCCGTAACAAAACCAAACAACACCCCGAAAGCTCCAGGAGTGTTCAAGACTTTAATGTATTTGTGATATTTATTTGAGTCGGTACTTTTGTTTTGAGTCTGTTAAGTTGTATTGGAGTATGTTTGGTATTTTGAATCGATCTTTTCTAAGTTTTTTAGTTTATTTCGAGTATGTGAGTTTTGAGTCTTTGTAGTCGAAGTGTTTGCTTTTATGAAAAATTGAAAATCCCAAAAATATTTTGTTATTTATTTCTTTTCATATCCCCAAGAACTACGCTTGGTCTGATTCATGCGGGGTCATGATACGTAGGCAATCTACATAGAATTCTACCGTAACCGGATAAAAAAAAGAGAAGAGAAAAAGGAAAAAAGAGGGGAAAAATAAGAGAGAAAAGCAAAGGAAAAGAGGCAAAGGCAAGAAACAAACAATGGAAAAACAAGAGGGAAGAGTGAGAGGAATAAAGCAAAGAAAAGGCATTGCAAATAAAGAAAAAGGAAAGCCGGGATGACGCATGCAACCAATCAAAGGCATAGTAGAAACGGTTAACTACTTAGCGCATTCATTCCCAAAATGTGTGGTTACCTATCTATTAATGCTCTAATCTCTAACAAAGTTGTTGTTGATGATAAGTCCAGGCAGATGGTTAGTTGACTGGCATTCTGGCCACCCATTCCTACAACACCCGATCTAAGAACAAGTCGAACATGGTCAACCAGGAATTAGAGGCAAGTATCGTCGACCCGTCGATAGAGGAGGAAGAATTGGATGTTAATGCAATGAAAGAGGAGATGCACAAACTGAAGCATCAAAAGGCTGAGATGTACCAGGCCTGGTCAAAAGGACACCCACCACCGGCTTACCCTGCTAACCCTGCTTACATCCCACCGTTTGCTCAGCCTCAAGAGCCTCCTACTGTAAACTTATCTCCAGCCTTTCCTACTTACCAACAGTGCTATGGAACCACCTCCCAAACACCACCACCTTCATCACCCAAACAAATCCCATACCCTGCTC
Organism: Nicotiana glauca; assembly: GCA_026770625.1. NCBI lineage: Eukaryota > Viridiplantae > Streptophyta > Magnoliopsida > Solanales > Solanaceae > Nicotiana > Nicotiana glauca. The sequence continues at coordinate 146,494 of MU683467.1, forward strand.
CGCTAGTCACCCTTGTGTTTATGGCACCTCCACCTGCCGCATTACACAGATCCTCTAGTGAACCTTTGTTCCAAAACCATGATAACCATTATAACCCGCCAGAACCTACCTTCAAAGCGCCAAAACCATGTTCTTACACCCCTCGCTTTGATCTCTCGGCTAAAACTGAGAAGCCTCCTAAGAACCCTGAGCAGGAGGAGTTGATTTGAAAGGGTCCAAAGTCTATTTGATGAAGTGAACACTGTAGAAATTGGGAAAGGTTATGGTGACGAAGAAGTGCATTTTGTCAGGCCTAATGAGAAGATCAACAATTGGGAAGCTACTCCTCTTCCTACTCGGAGGGAGTTTTGGTAGTAGGTTTTTGATTTTCTTTTAGTTTTTTGGATTATTCCAAGGTTGTGATTAAGGTTCTACGTTCCGTCCGTTTGAATGTATTAAACCTTGTTCTCTTTCAATTTTAGTGAGATGCAATTTCCCTTCTTCTTCATTCCTGATAGTTTTATTTTTGTTTTTCTTTTCTTTCTTGTACAGTTCTTTATATGCTGGTCTCAAAGACATGACATGCATGAGGAATCTTTGGCCCAGTCTTAAAAGCCGATCTAATTCTGAAGTAATAATACAAGAAATTGAGTGTGATGATGAATTGGAACATGACGCTGATGAGTGGGTCAAAATCGGCCTGGAGCAATTGAGTTTGATCGATGAGAAAAGATTGGCAGCAAGGTGTCATGGTCAATTGTATCAACAAAAATGGCGAGAGAAGGTGCATCCACGAAAGTTCGAAGTGGGTCAGCAAGTGTTGAGACGTATTCTTCCACATCAGGCTGAGGCAAAGGCAAGTTCACCCCAAACTGGTAGGGGCCGTTCATCGTGACGAGAGTGTTGTCCAATGGCGCTTTGTATTTAACAGACATAAAAGGCAAGGGTGTTGAAATGGCCATCAATTCCGATGTGGTCGAGAGGTATTATGTATGATTTTCTTTGGTTTAATTGTATTTGTTCGTACTCGGCATATTTTGAAGATTGGAATGACGAAGGCATTTTGTTCTTCTATCTATACACTTTATCATTTGCTACCCCTTTGAGCCTTATTTATTTTCTTTCATACCCCTCTTTTGAAATCAGTAACAAAGATCATAAACACAAGCATGGAAAGTAAGTGAAAGAAAAAGAGAAAGAAAAAATTGAAAAGAGAGAGAAGAAAAAGAAAAGGAAAAGGAAATGAAAAGCAGGAAAAGAAAAGAAAAGGAAAAGGAAAATAAAAAGAAAAAAAGAAAAAGAAAAAGAGAGAAAATGGAAGAAAAGAAAAATCGCAGCAACAGAGTAATTTCTATTACCTGAACTACGTTTGACTTGATTCCGAAAGGTTACGTAGGCAGCCTCTCTCTGAGGTTGAGTCACACCAAAATAAAAATCCCAAAAGTCCCTAAGAAAGAAACTGGGGCAGAAGTTGTGGTTGTTGTGGGAAATTTGATTACAAAAGTTGTAATTTTGAACCCATGTTAAATTATTTTGAGCCTTTGATGCCCTTTCTTTCTAACCCTATCCAAAAGCCCACATTTCGGTCCAAAGAAAGACCTTCCGATCAGTCTTCAAGAAATGCCAAGTCGAGCAAGTAGAGGTGATTCGTATCAGGGACAACACTCCGGTCCAAGCAGAAAAATAATGAAAATGAGAGAGTCATATTGGTGAAAACTAGCGGGCACCTTAAGGCGAAGGTAAGTTTTCAGATGGGTAAATGAGATAGGTATGTGGGTGAAAGCCGTTCAAGACACTGCAGGATGAACAAGGTTAGGGTCTGGCTGAAGAAATCAGGTTATGGAATTCTAGGGCAACAAAGTGTGGCAATTGAAGTTGATAGGTTGGACAGATTGGGCCGATTAGTCTGAAATGCATGGCATGATCAATGGTACCAGCCGTTCCACTCAGATAAGTCTCTTTTCTCTTTCTTTCCTTTTTATAAATCGTCCGGTATTGGATTTTCTTTACCCTTAACTCTCAAGGTCATTGTATTTCACTCTTTTTGAGGTATGTTCTTTAAGATATTTCAATGTCAGTCTTGTTCGAAACAAAGAAGAAAGGATGTCAATGCTCACAACCAGTTTCCCAATAGTAAAGTACAGTAGGGCCAGAACGTGCCAAGGATGACATGATGCAAAGTAGGATACAAAGAGTCACCGGAAGTTTCGTCGGTGGTTTGACCAGGTAGTTTCGTGGGGAGATGCAAAGTTGCAAATAAAGGGGTCAGAAATGTAAAACAACAGTATGGGATAGAACACTTGGGTTATCAAAAGTCATGGGGTTTTGAAAGTCAGTCAGAAAATCAAAGCGGTTCAGGGCCAGTTCAAGGAAGCAGGTCAAAGGAAAATTCAGCAACGAAGACGTATCCAGCAAGAATGCCATCAACTAACCACCATTTTTTATATGGACAAGGTTTTTCTTTGATTGAAACAAGGGAAGAAAATTTGTTGGTTTCAGAGGAATTTGCCATAGGGAAAGGACAACCACCAAACAGCCAAACTGGGGCAGAAAAGTTTCCATATATTTCAAGTTTTAACAGTCAGGAGCCCGCCTGGAGAACAGAGGCATATATTTCAAGTTTTAGCAGTCAGGAGCCCGCCTGGAGAACAGAGGCATATATTCCAAGTTCTAGCAGTCAGGAGCCCGCCTGGAGAAGAGAGGCATATATTTCAAAGTTCTAGCAGTCAGGAGCCCACCTGGAGAACAGAGGCATATATTTCAAGTTCTAGCAGTCAGGAGCCCGCCTGGAGAACAGATGCATATATTTCAAGTTCTAGCAGTCAGGAGCCCGCCTGGAGAACAGAGGCATATATTTCAAGTTCTAGCAGTCAGGAGCCCGCCTGGAGAACAGAGGCATATATTTCAAGTTTAGCAGTCAGGAGTCCGCCTGGAGAACAGAGGCATATATTTCAAGTTTTAGCAGTCAGGAGCCCGCTTGTAGAACAGAGGCATATATTTTAAGTTTTAGTAGTCAGGAGCCCGCCTGGAGAACAGAGGCATATATTTCAAGTTTTAGCAGTCAGAAGCCCGCCTGGAGAACAGAGGCATATATTTCAAGTTTAAGCAGTCACGAGCCCGCTTGGAGAACAGAGGCATATATTTCAGGTTTAAGCAGTCAGGAGCCTGCCTGGAGAACAGAGGCATATATTTCAGGTTTAAGCAGTCAGGAGCCTGCCTGGAGAACAGAGGCATATATTTCAGGTTTAAGCAGTCAGGAGTCCGCCTGGAGAAGAGAGGCATATATTTCAGGTTTAAGCAGTCAGGAGCCCGCCTGGAGAACAGAGGCATATATTTCAAGTTTTAGCAGTCTGAAGCTCGCCTGGAGAACAGAGGCATATATTTCAAGTTTTAGCAGTCAGGAACCCGCCTGGAGAACAAAGGCATATATTTCAAGTTTTAGCAGTCAGGAACCCGCCAGGAGAACAGTGGCATATATTTCAAGTTCAAATTTTAGCAATCAAGAGCCCGCCTGGAGAAAAGAAGCATACGAATCAAGTTTTAGCAGTCAAGCATCATTCGGAGAAAGCGCAAAACATCTCAGATCACGATTCAAGGCAGCAACAAAAGAATTACACCGGGAGAATACAAGTTCACAAGGCAACAAGAACCACACGAGCAAGTTTGAAGATGTAAATAAGATTTTTTGTAATTCATAGATCATAGCTTATTCTAGTTTATTTTTATTTTTGACACGGTATAATAAGGGGATTCAGTAAGCAGTAGCAGCAGCAACAACAGTGAAATTACAGCTTCATGGTAGTCCCAGCTACTAGACATTCCCGAACTATACTGGCCTGATTTCTTTTTAGCTAAGAATATGTAGGAAACCTCAAAAGCAGGGTGTGGTCAAACCTTTCAAAAAATGCTTCACACGAAGTATACAAACGGGCAAAAATCGCTCGTATCCGCTCACTTATCTTTGCACGAAAACTCTTCGTGTTTCCGAGCAAAGAGGGGCAGCTGTGAGCACGTGATTTTTTTCCTATATGAATTACTCCCATAATTTCAAACAAAATAATTTCTTTTCATCATTTTCAATTTTTGTAGATTTTCGTGGCATTTTCTGTTAATTGCTTGCATTTGTTTGTGCATTTTAATTCATAAAATAATACAAAAATACGTTGCATTTGCATTTAGGATTTAACTTTGCATTAACAAATTAGTTGTTTTATATAAATAAAAATCAATATATATATATATATATATATATATATATATATATATATATATATATATATA
>MU683467.1:151401-177890 GCA_026770625.1 Nicotiana glauca
ACCCCTCCCGTCTCCGCCATCTACCGCCCTAGACCGCCGCTGCAAATAGCCTCACGGCGGCGGCCGGCCACCAAACTCACACCAAAGCTTTCTTTTGCCTTCCCCATCATGAATCCACCACCATCTCCATTCAAATCCACCCAATCTCCTCAAATCGTGGAAACCCTAGTGCCGCCCAAATTTTCTCCGGTGACGGTGCCGCCCTGTTCAAACCCAAACCTCACCCAGGCAACCTTCATCCTTTCCTTAACCCCAATCCACTACCCTTCTTCCCAAATCTTCACCAAATTGGCCGTATTCTTAAATCTAAAATAGTAGGAAGCAAAACAGTCACATCTGTCAACATACACGACTTTTGGGGGTTCGTTTGCGTTTCAAGCTTCAAACATCGGACTTGGAAAACTGATATTGTTCAATTGTTCTTGATAAAGAACAAGGGACCAATATTAGTTTGACCATGTACTTGGTCTCCACCGGCTCTTAAGTCCAAACCAGTAAGATTCCTTTTCTTTCTTCGCATTTTTCATTTATCCGTTTGATTCATCTAGTTCTTCTATTATATTTAAAAAAATTCATTCCCCCCCCCCCCAAGGCATGTGTGTGGTATATATGGGTGTGTTTGTTCTCTTCCCTCTTTCAAATCTTCCTAGTCATATCTTTGTGTGATTTTTATTTTAGGTTATGAACTTCTTTTGTTTTTGATAATTAGTTTAGGTATGCTAATGTCGAGTCATTAGTTTATTTTTAATACATTAATCCAGTTGATAATTTGTAAATTATTTGCAATTTTTTGCTTGTTGTGGACTGGTTTGGTTTGCAATTGCTGTTATTTTGAATTTTGGCTAAGTCAATGAAGAGTTACTAATTTGTGTTGGGTTACGGCTAATTTGAAAGCCCAAGGAAAAGATCAGTCCAGTTAAGGCTAAACATTGGGTCAACTTGACCCATTAGCTGAAGGTTTGGTAGTTTAGGTAGGTTGCAAGGACATTAGGGGTAATTTAGGGAATTCAACTTAGAAAATCATAGTGTAACTGAAATAGGAAGGTTCTAGTAGGGACATTAGGTGAATTTTAGACTTTTAAGTAGCTAACTTGGGTAATAAGTCAATAAATAAAGGACTGTTGAGCTAAAAATGAAAGTTAGAAAGGGACCTAGGGGTAAATTAAATTTAGTAGGGCTGCCCTATTTGCTTGCCTATAAAGGCATATCAAACTTGCCTTTGAAGGCAAGGTTTGAGGGGCTAAAAATTTAGAGGATCATAGGCGGGTGAAAAATAAAAGGAGTTTCACTATTCCATTAAAAATTTTCCTGAAATTCCTAAGAGTTCCACCTTTGAAATAAGTTCTGAACATCTGGAATTTGAAATGAGTTGAATCAATCAAGTACTGGGTGTTTTGGTTCAATTGGGGTTGGATTTTTGATAGTTGGTTTTCTTTTGACATTGTTGGGTTCAAAACTGGTTTAAAGCTTTCTTTTCAATCATTCCTGGACTGATTTTGTTGCTGATTCCTGTTCCTGCTACTGATTCCACAAGATGATCCTTCGTTTCTTTGTTTGCTTTTCAACTTCCAGGTATACCTTGACATTTGTGGATAATACTTGAATAAAATAGAGAGCTTAATTTGGAATATGAAATTGTTGTTCATTCGCCTTGAAATATTTTAGTTCCTATTTGATTTTTCTGTGTATTAAAGTCTGCCCAAGCTCTATAGCCCCATATTTGTATTGATTGATGGTGTACTTACTTAAGAAGGCTATAATTAATTCATGTTTTGCTGCTGTTCCTTAGTGATGTATTCTATAGCTGAGTAGTTGGTGTGTAATAAAGAGACTTTCGCTATAGTGTTCGAATGTATTTTGTTGTATTTGTGAGTGTTAAGAAAACTGAAATGAGCAGTAGCAATCTCATTTTATTGCTAGCTAGTTGGAAACTGGTAATCTAAGGGTGGTTGATTATAGCACTTTGTAGCATGTTTCTCAAATTCTAAGGCTCAGTGTTGTGTGCTTGTGCATTTAATTTTGTAGTTTGGAATTCAAAAGGAAAGCATGCTTTATGTTTACATTCCAAAGGCAAGTTTTTGTTAGGCGTAAGTTCAAATTGAGTATTTGTAAATCGCATGGTTTAAAGTTCGAAATAAAATTATCATTGCTTGTCTGCGAATCTGTTTTCATTCACCATACGACATGTGTTAAATTTTACACTTGGTTGAGGCATGAATCCAGTTGTTGGCTTAGAGTGGTTGTTGTTAGCCTTTGGGCTGATTGTTATTAAATTCCAGCAATAGGAGTTTGCATATAGTGGATCTTCAGTTTGGGTAACTAAGGGTGCGGCGTTTTTTATTAAAAAGGGTTGGGCCAATAGTTGGGCTTTGAATTGAAGCATAATTGATCTTGTCAAAATTGGGAAAATTGGGTCAACAGTAGGGCTCCCGCTCGTAGCCTGATGCTGGGCTACTTTGGATTCAGGATTAACAACAGGTGGGCTCATTTTGGGCCTAAGTACCAGGCCATTTTTTTTAAAAAAATGGCACGCTTCTTTGTCTCTAAATGGAGACTTTGGCAGACGTTGGGCCTGTCACCAGGCCTGGCAGTTTTGAAATAAGTAATGAGGTCAAATTTAGATATAAAAATTGATTAATATTTGTGGCAAACCTTTAGGGACATTTAAAATACGATTGTGGTTGCGTATACGTTCGCGTAACATGACCATAAAATCCTAAAATTAATTTGGAGTATGCGTTCGCGCAACTTCGATCAAACTTTTCTTAATAATAAAAACAGGTTACGGGCTTAATTGATATTAGCTTACATAGTTCATTAAATCACATATGGTCCTCGTATTAATTTCATAAATTAGATATAGCATATCCTTTAGGGCCGTTTAAAATACTAGTGTGGTTGTGTATACGTCCGCATAACACAATTACGCTTCTAAAAACAAAACCGAAGTATGCATTCGCGCAACTTCGGTCCAAACTTTTCTTAATAATAATAAAGCATTATTAATTGTGGACACGTTCGCGTGACATAATTTTTTTACGCGCCAAACAGGCGGGTATACGTACGCGTAACCCGTTTCAAGATAATATTTTAATTAAAAGCGGTGAAAGAAGTAAACGCACATAGGTTCTGAAATCAGTAATTAAACAATTTTAGTAAGCCAAGTATTGTCAAAGCAGCCGTGCTAGAACCACGGAACTCGGGAATGCCTAACACCCTCTCCCGGGTTAACATAATTGCTTACCCGGATTTCTGGTTCACAGACTGTATACAGAGTCATTCTTTTCCTCGATTTGGAATTTAAATCGGTGACTTGGGTCACCATAAATCTTCCAAGTGGCGACTCTGATTTTTAATAAAAACGAATCCCATTTCATTGTCACTTCAAATTGGAAATAACTCCCTTTATTATACCCTCTTCCAGGGGGTGTAGTAAGAAAAATGAGGTGTGACTGCTGGGTGCAATGCTGGCCTTGGGCATGCAGCAGCTGGCCAAAATGAACACATGCAGTGCACATGACATGCTAGTTGAGCTGTTACTACTGCCACATCCAAGATCACTGATCATGGGGCTATGTAGATGCATGTTTTTTTATCATGGCCGATTGTTTGGTTTAGTGATACGCATTTTTAGAATATTCCCTATGTTTGCCCTTCAATTGGAGCTTGTCAACTGATTATCTAAAATATTTGGCAGCCTACACTATAAATATGTGCATAAGGCTGTTCCAAAGGGGCAGAAAACTTAGTCTTGTGGCAAGTGTTAGCCAAAAACGACTAAGTGTAATTCTTAAGGGTGGGAAATTTATTTTGGAGCAAGGAACTAGGGAGTTCTTTGTTCTTGGCCATAACGTTGGCTTCTTTGTATTCTTGCATTCACATATTAATACGAGTTGGAGAAAAATTCCTATAAATTTATGAGTGCCTTTACTTTACGTTACTTTATTTTCTGCCTAAATCATTCTAAGTTCGAAAAGTTCCTAAAATTATTCCAAGTGTTGGAAGACTAAAGTCATGGCTGGGCTTGACTGCCGCGCATTGGTGAACCTCGGGCAGAGTTTGAGTGGCATAAATCACCCATGTGACAACGGGTATCAGAGTGTGGCTAGATCGGGGCGAAGACACGATATCAGAGTGTGGCTAGATCGGGGCGAAGACACGACGTTCAGTGATTGAATTTCGTGAAAGATGTTTGGTGGAAACGCAGAACTAAGGGAAAAAATTATTGCATTAGAGGCACTCGTCTGAATTTTATGATGATTAATTTCTGACTATTGTAACTCATCTTGCCTATCTTGAGACTGAGATGAACATGCTGAGCCAAGAGAGCACTGATCTGAAAGCGGAAAATAGGTTTCTGCATCGTGCAATTGGCAATGATGATGTCCAGCGTGGGGAAGATCATACCAAGGTCAAAATACATGAGCCTAAAGAATTTAATGGTGCAAGGAGTGCCAAGAAATTGGAAAATTTCCTATGTGATATGGAGCAGTACATTCAAGCTACCCATGTGCGAAATGAAGATAAGGTCACCATTACAACTATGCATTTGGTGGATGATGCAAAGCTTTGGTGGCAAACGCGCGTGACAGACGATGTAAGTGATGGTAGGCCTAAGATTGAATCTTGGGAAGGCTGAAAAAATGGTTAAAGGAAAAATTCTTTCCTAGCAATGCGGGTTGGAAATGCTAGAGATCATTTGAAAAAGTTGGAAAAAACTGGAATGGTCAGGGATTATGTCAAAGATTTCAGTTCTTTGATGCTGGATATAAGCAACATGTCTAAGGAAGACAAGCTGCATAATTTTCTTTTCGGGTTGCAGTCATGAGCGCAGATGGAACTTCGAAGGCAGAATGTGAAAGACCTTCCTAGTGTCATCGCTACTGCGGATCCGTTGGGTGATTTCCGGCTAAGACAAGATGGTTCTGATTTCTCTACTACTTTAAAGTCCAAAAATGGGAACAAGGACAAGGCAAAAGAGTGGAGGAAAAATAGGAATGATAAGGGTAATGTGTTGGAGGGCAATGGCAATGGGAAGGAAAAGCAATGTGCTGGACCTTCGACAAGCAAGAGACAAAACAGCAAGTTTGAAGGTTGTTTTATTTGTAAAGGACCACACATGGTGAGAGACTGTCCAAAACTTAAATGGCTTACAACTTTGTTTGCTGATGAAAAAAAGTGAAGATGAGCTAAACGAGTAACAACATGGGCAGGAGACAACATATTTATGGCCTACGGTGGTCCTAAAAAATGCGAAAACTACTTTGTCGAGGACGAAGAATTCTTCGAGTGTGGGTGGTTTGTTAGCCCCTTGACAAAGTTCCTCGGCATGTGGTTTGTGGCAAGGATTTTTATGATGGCCTTGGTACATAACCTAAAAAATAGGGCAACATCACGATTGTTAGCTTTGCATGACGGTCTATGCGGGATCGACAAACACACCTTGGCGATGGCAAGATGCATTTCACATGGACGTGCAGGTTGGCATAACAATGGCATGGCAAAGCCATGTCAAAGAAGGGGCCAAGATATGGCAAGGTAAGGCAAGACAAGTAATGACATTAACGTGGGCAGATTTGATCAAGTTGAGGGCGACTTAACATAGGCGGGCAGTTGTGGCAATGGGCGTATGTGGCTAAGTTAATTGGCGGCAAGCTGTGGTCATGACATTGGAGATGCGTAGTGTCAAAGGGCAAGGCTGGGTGCAATTTCAGCCTTGGGCGTGTAGCAGCTAGCCAAAACAAACACATGCAGTGCACATGACAGGGCATTTGAGCGGTTACAACTGCCACATCCGAGCATGACTGATCATGGGGCTAAGTGGATGCACATTTTATCATGGCTGGTTGTGTGGCTTAGTGAGATACATTTTTAGCATGTTCGCTTTGTTTGCTCATCAGTTGGGGCTTGTCAACTGATTATCTAAAATGTTGCCAAGTGTAATTGGGCAGCCTGCACTATAAATATGTTCATAAGGTTGTTCCAATGGGGCAGAAAACTTAGTCTTGTGGAAAGTGTTAGCCTAAAACATCTAAGTGTAATTTCTAAGGGTGGGAAATTCATTTTGGGATAGGAAACTAGGGATTTCTTTGTTCTTGGCCATAGGGTTGACTTCTTTATGTTCTTGTATTCAAATATTAATACTAGTTGGGAAAAAAGTTCTGTAAATTTGTGAGTGCCTTTACTTTACTTGCTACCTAAATAATTTTAAGTCCAAACGTTCCTAAAATTATTCTAAGTGTTGGAAGACTGAAGTCCAGGCTGGACTTGAATGCCGCGCAATGGTGAACCTCGGGCAGAATTTGAGTGACATAAATCACCCCTATGACAATAATACAGCTAAGTTTTACCAAAGCACAAGAAATTAATTTGACCAAAATGTTTGAAATCTTCCGAGGGACACTCTACAATGGATGACCGCCAAAATAGAGGTATTTAAAGAAATTTAAAAAATTACTCCATCTGCCTCATTTTATCTCTATTTGCAGATTTTTTACAACTTAGAAAAAAGATATTTAATACTTCACTAGTATTAATGAAATGGAAAATGTTTTGTGACAAATTAGTTAAACAAATGAGAAATACTTGATACTGGTCGCAGATCAAAAGCTGTCAACGACAACTGCTATTAACATCTTTCTAGATGTTTAGCGACGTACTAGCTGTTAGGAATAAATTCTCCCAAAGAAATAATATTCACGGTAATAACATGTAAAATAATAACATAGTATCGAGATATGATAATTAACAAAAATAAAAAGAATAACATGGACACAAAGATTTTAACTTCGAAAACTCTTCTGAATAAGGAAAAAAATCACGGGCCCGAGAGAAGCAAAGTAATCCACTATAATGAGAATTTTTATATTCCGTAGTCCCGAGTAAATACACAAGGAACCACTATGCAATCAAAGGAAATAACCCTCTTTTGAAATTCTCACCTTACTACAATATAGCCCACACTCTCTGTTTTTCCTACAGTCTATTTTTCACAATACCTGAAAAATGCTCTCTATAACTACGGTGTTGCTTCTCCTTTTGTGTGATGAAATGAAGAAGACAAGAGCTTCATTTTATAGGAAAACTAGCCGTTCCTCCAAACTTGGTTGTCTTGTGACAACTTTGAATGCAATTTGCCAACTTGCATTCTTGCAAGTTGTAACCAAAACAGATTTTAGCCAAACTTGTTTTGGTGTCTGATTTCTCTTGTCTTTCTTTTACTATTAACGGGAGTATACCACATCAATCTCCCTCTCCAGACCGGAATGAGATAACACTAGGGTTTGCTAGATCGAACTTGTCTCTTGGTATCACCTTACTCAACATATCTGCAGGATTTTCACTTGTCAAAATCTTTAGGACTTGCAGAGATTCACTCTCTATATTTTTCGGATACAGTGATATCTCGCATCGATATGTTTGGTTATTGCATGGTACATGGAGTCTTTGCTCAAGTCTACTGAACTTTAATTGTCACAATAGATAATGTACTCCTTCATATGCAAGCCAAGCTCTTGAAGGAATCGTTTCAGCCATATCATCTACTTTCCAGCTTCAGTAGCGGCAATGTACTCTTTTAGTTGTAGGGAGCGAGACACACTTCTGCTACCTCGACTGCCATGATATAGCTCCCCTAAAAATGTAATTAAATATTCAGTAGTGGACTTTTTGTTATCAATGTCACTTGCCATATCCGCATTAGTATAGCCCTTCAAGACTGAATCAAATCCTCTGAAACACAAACAATCTCATGTGGTACCTCTCAGGTACCTGAGTATCCAATTGACTACTTCCCATTATTCTTTTTGAAATTTTCAAGAAACCCGCTGACAACACCGATTGCTAAAGAATAAGTAACTTTGGTCATGCTCTCATTCTCCTCCTTTCTTGTAGGACACATCTTCTTGCTCAACTTTAGACGGCTAGCAAGAAGTGTGTTGACTGCTTAGCACTCTTCATGTTGAAGCGTTCTAACACATATTCAATGTACTTCTTTTGAGACAACCACAACTTTTTGCTTGCTCACTCTCGAACTATCTTCATTCTCAAAAAATTTTGTGCTGGGCCTAAGTTCTTCGTATCAAATGATGTGGACAAACTCCCATCTAGGCTAGCTGCTAAGCTCAAAATTGTTCGAACAGAAGTCATTTTGATAACATGTGAAAAATTTCATCAAAATCAAAATATTTCTTTTGTTCGAAGCCTTTACCACCATTCGAGATTTGTATCTTAGCAGCTTGCCATTTCTATTTTTCTTGAGTTTAAAGACCCATTTGCATTTGAGTGGTCTTCTATCATTTGGAAGTTCAACCAGCTTGTACGTGCCATTTTTATATAGAGATTTCATCTCTTCTTGTATGACTTTTATCCACTGGTCTTTTTTGGAATGGGACAGCACCTCCTTAATATTTTCTGGCTCCCCCTCATAACTAATAAGGACATACTCCGTGGAAGGATACCTGCATGACTCTACCCTTGGCCTCTGTAATTTTCTCAGAAGTTAAGGTTCTTCTTCTTCTTGATGGGGTACTCCACCTGCTCGACATCATCATCAAGTTGCCCCTCCCCCCGGCTCAATAACCTCACTAGGTTTCAGCCCCTGCTTGCCAACCGCGTTGGTCCTACTTTCTGCACTTGTGAGATTGTAAAGTAGAAGGAATTATAGCAAGGTTAGGGATTATACCATTCTTATCCTTCTATGACTGATTATCAATAACCTCAACTTCACTTTCTCGGAAGATTACATCTATGCTTCTGTTGACCTTCTTCTTTAAAGGATCCCACAATTTGTACTCGAACTCTTTATCTCCATATCTGATAAATATGCAGGGAACAGATTTATTATCTAGATTTCTTCTCTGCTCCTTTGATATATGTGAAAAAGCTCTACAACCGAACATCGTCAGTGCGAGTATGACACCTCCTTGTTGGTCCATACTCTATCTGGGGTGTAAAACTCCAATGGAACTAATTGACTCCTATTGATCAAGTAATAGGCTATCTCAACTGCTTCACCCTAAAATGACTTAGGCAGTTTAGTCATTCTGAGCATGATTCTCACCTTCTCAACAATGGTGCGATTCATTTTCTCGGCTACACCATTTTGTTATGGGGTTTCAGGAACTATCTTTTCATGTTTAATCCCATGGCTCAAACTCTACTCTTCAAATTCCCTTGAAGTGTACTCACCTCCATTGTCATTTCGGATATTTTATCTCCCTTTCCACTAAATCATGAAACTTTTGAAAAACTTAAAACACCTGATATTTGGTTTTCAAGATATAAACCGACAATTTTCGTGAAGAATCATCAATAAAATTAACAAAATATTTGTTACCTGCCATTGATTCAATTTCAATTGGACTGCAAATACCACAATATACCAAATCAAGTATACTCAATTTTCTTTCAGACGATGTCTGAAATAAGACTCCATCTTGCTTACCAAATAAATAGCAGTCATAAGGTTTTACTTCTGTACCTTTGGAAAAAGAGATGAGTGATTTACTGGTAAGAATCTGCAATCCCTTCTCACTCATATAACTCTATCTTTTGTACCACAAATCTGTAAAAATCTCATTCTGTGCCGCGTTCGATTCACCTCGGCATATTTCTGCATTTGTCCTATACAACATGCCATGAGAAACTCCCTATTCAATCACCAATGATCCCTTTGTGAGTCTCCATTTTTTATTTGCAAATTTGTTCTCGTATCCATCTCGGTCCAAAACTATTCCCGAGATTAAGTTTATCCGCAAATCAAGTACATACTGTACATCCTTTAGAACTAATATGCACCCGACATTTTTATTGATACAAAAGTCACTGATCCCCTCAATCTTCGAGTAACTCGTGTTACACATTCTCACAATACCGAAATCACCTGCTACATATCTGCACAAATTTCTTTTACCGGTGTGGCATGGTAAGATGTTGTTGTATCAACCACCTATTCTGACTCTAGACCTGCCAAACGCATGCATCCATTTTCCTTATTTATAAAGAGAACAATATTATCATTGTTTTTCACCATAGAGTTTGTGTTGTCATCATTATCCTGGCCACTGCTTTCTCCTTTGCCCTTCCTTAGATTTGGGCAATCTCTTTGAAGTTACCCGATTTATCGCAATTGTAGCAATTTCTAGCTTTTGATTTTGATTGGCCCTTGGACTTTCCACGACCTCCGGATCTACCATAGTTGCTCGAAATCATTTGATAATTCCTGCCTCTACCTTCTATGATGAGAACATGTCCTTGATTTTCAGGCTCTTTCTCATCTTCTCATTGAATAGAAGAGCCGATGTAACGTCCTTCAACTCAATAGTGGTTCACCGTACAGGATGGTTGTTTATAAATTAGTGTCTTCATCAATGATATTATTTACCACATGATCTGGCCAATAAGTGCAACCTAATTGCACTAGCAGGCTTTTCATCTAAGTCAGCTCAGTCCTCAGCTTTCATGGTATCAGGCTTTTTGGCATTAGTGTCTAATACCTTGTGGAATCCTTGTTGGACGAGTAGATCTCTCATCCTTCTTTGCCATGCTGAAAAACCGCTATCTCCATTGGATGTTACTACCTCTTACTTCACTCCGGATATTTTATATTTTACCAAGTATAGTACCATTGATCGTGAACAGTCTTTCTATGAACGAGTAGAACATGTGCTCTGATACCAGTTGTTGGGAATAAATCTTCCCACGAAAATAATATTTACAGTAATAACAACAGAACAATAACATAGTACCGAGATATGATAAGCAGCAAGAATAAGAAGGACACAAAGATTTTAACGTAAAAACCCCTTCTGAATAAGGGAAAAAACTACGAGCCCGAAAGGAACAAAGTAATGCACTATAATGAGAAATTTTACACTCCATAATCTCGAGTAAATACTCCAGGAATCACTATACACTCAAAAGAAATAATCCTTTTCTGAAATTCTCGCCTCACTCCAGGAACCACTACTATACTTGTTTTGGTATCTGATTTCTCCTTTTTTTTTTCTTTTTCTATTAATGGGTGTGGACCCATCAATAGAGAATATGAACACACACTATTTCTTATAATCTTTTAACTGTTATTATAAATTTGTGAATGTATTAGATTAGCCCTTGACTGTTATATCATTCAATTATATTGCATCTCTCACAATATGAATTAATATGATCTCTAAAAGTTGGATTATCGGACTATATATTTAGCTAACCCTCAAAATTTATTTATATTTAGCTTAACTGAAAAGGCAATGAAGCAAAAGCTACTATATGATCAGAAAATTTTAGAAGAGTGGCACGAAAAGTCAAACTTAAAGACGCTTATTTTCACACTACCCATCATATCTTGAAGTTCATAAATTTAATAACCGAGAATGATGATATGATTGATATTCCTAAATCTTGATTCTAGGATCGTATCCCCATGCTAGTCCGATCTCCTGTAATGAAGAATGTCGGTAGATCGGAGTTTATTATTATATATATATATGTTTGATTTGTTTTCTTCGGTCTTTCTTTCCCTTTAAATTTTTATTTGAGGTTAGATGTTCTAGTGCAAACTCTCCTAGATAATGAGAGTGGAGAATAAAACATCAATTGTTTTAAAATAAAATGCATGTCCAAAGATAACTTCAACTTCTGAAAATTATTTTCAGCATAATTTCAAACACATTTTTTTCAAGTTTCAATCAAATTTTTGTCCAAACACTAGCTTAATAATTGCAACATTTTGGTCAATATAATGACATTATTATCATTTTGTAAGAATATAATTGTGACCAAAATCATTAGTGTAGTTATGAAATTCATTATGAGCAAAACAATTAGAGTGCATAGTGCCAGTAAAATAGTACAGTTGAATTTATAACGTGATTTATAAACAAGTAAATTAATTTGACCGAGAAATATGATATATAAGAACATAAATAAAATTATAAAATAAACTTTAAAAAAATACGAGTCTAGCTATGAATTTAGCTTCTCTGATAGCAGAAACAGGAACAATAATAAGAACAAAGTAAAAAAGCAGTCTTATAAAATGAGAGCTGATTTTAGCTTTTGCATACATAACGTTTTCGTGTCCTACAATGGATACTAATTATAGACATGTGATTTTTGACCCTCCCCAAGATTTTTTATATTTTAGCATGTAAATATTTAGATTAGGCATAATATCGCTATTTCAACTAATTTTGACTCTTTTACTTTATTTCATCATAAAAAATTAAAATTACAAAAAAAGATTTATTTTATGTATCTTTCGTAAATTTAAATAAAAAATATAAAAATAGCATCTTATTTTTATTTTTTATATAATCTTGAAAGCCAAAAATAGTTTCATGTTTTAATATAGTTTAGTTCAATTAATGAATATTAGTTTTATCTTTTATATTATAAATTGTATATTTAGAAGGAAGAGTTAATTTTGGGTTGGTTTATCCCATTTTAATCTTGTAGTCCATTTTTTTTAGTCTTTGGACCAATTTTAAGGCCCAATAATACCAAACCTATTTCCCCTTAACCTAAATTAGCCTAAAATACCTAGACCCCTAGACATATACAGTCCGCCGTTTTCAACACCAAGGGATACCTCCCCTGTCATCCCCTTCTTCATTCCAATTCCAACAGAGAAGAGGGATCAGTAGCAAACCCAATCAAAAACCAGCGCCCCACCTCATACCAAACAGCTCATTTCCACCCAAAAAAATCAGTAGCCTAATGCCACCAACGCCACTCCTCCATTGCCACCGCCCATCTCATTCTTGATCTCTAACCTTGGATACCCCTGCTTTACCAAAAACGACAAGCAGCGGCACTTCTAAAAGGAGAGCTTCAGCTTCTGTTGTTGTTGGATTTTGTCACGATTCAGGCGAGTTTCTGAGGTCTAGATCGGAGGTTGCATTTGATTTGCCGAGTTTTAGTTCGTTGGAGGCTCTGTATTTAGTCAAGTATTGAAGAAATTTGCAGCGGCTTAAGGTCTGCATTTCAAGTTTCATTTTGTACCGATTTGTTATATTGATGGGGTAAATGCTTCATTTGTTCATCTAAGATAACATGTATCAATTTTGCTCATCATGTTATTGATATGACTATTATTCTCATGTTGAGATTTTGTTGACAATCTGTGTTCTATAATGTTAATCTTGACTAGCATGGATGTTTTAGGATAATCTCTTTTCATTGTTGACTTGGGTTTAATCAATTGGATGCTTGGATTGAGCTTCGTCACAAAATTAGAATTTAGTGTCTCTCGGCTAACTGAATAATGGCTCATTGATTTCTCAGATTTGAATCTATTCATGTAATAATCTTTAAATTTAGACAGATATGCTTAAGATTAAGATTTTGAACTTAAATTTTGACAGATATGCTTAAGTTTAAGCGATGTTAAGCTTAAGATTTTGTTTTTCCATAGTTAGCATTTAATATCAGTTTTTTTGATCGCATCTTCTTTGATTCCTCTTGTTTTGTTCATGACGTTAAGCTTATGAAGGCATACTTTTTGTAATTGTTTGTTTCAGCTCTTCTACTCGTATAAAGCCAAATGTGTTTCTCATGAATTATGTCCTAAATGAATCGTGGAACCATATTCATGACCTCTCAATAATCTTAACCAGTTTTAGAATAAATAATCCATGAATATTCGTGGCTTTCTTTAGGCGTGATTTAATATATTGTCGTGATTGCGTACACGTTCGCGTGACCTAATTACGATCTTAAAAATAAAATCGGGGTATGCATTCATGCAACTTCGACTAAACTTTCTTAATATTAATAAAGTGTTATTAATTGTGGACACGTACGCGTGACATAATTTTTGACGTGCCAAGCAAATGGGTACACGTACCGTGACCTGTTTTTAAGATAATTTCTTAATTAAAAGAGTCAAATGCACATAGGTTCTAAAATAAGTAATTAGACAATTTGATTAAGCCATGTATGATTAAAGCGACCGTGCTAGAATCACGAAACCCGGAAATGCCTAACACCTTCTCCTGGGTTAACAAAATTACATACCCGGATTTTTGTGTTTTGCATACATTTAAACAAAGTTAAATCTCCTCGATTCGGGATTTTAAACTGTTCACTTGGGACACCATAAACTATCCCAAGTGACGACTTTGATCTTAAATAATAATCCTGTTTTGATTATCATTTAAATTGAAAAAACTCCCTTATACACCCTTTCGGGGGTAGGAAAAAGGAGGTGTGACAGCTCTGGCGACTCTACTGGGGACAAGAACCCAAAACTATTGGTTCAGGGTTCAAGAATTCGAGCTTTTTAATATTATTGTTGCTTGGCTTTGTTTATTGTTAATATTGCTGTATTTTCTTAACCTAATGTGCTAATTGTTGTATTTGCCATTTCAATATTGCTTGAATATTATTAAAATGCTTTCTTACGCCACCCTTCTGGGTCTTCTAAAAATTGGTGCACACGTATGCATGACCCACTTTCTGTTAGAAGTCATACCAGTTAGAACGAGGCTTGGGTCAGTAAAAGGCCGGGCAGACTTTGGTTCTCCCGGTACGTTGCCCCCACCTCGGCTCGAGTTGTCCACTAGGGTAAGCCCAGTCTAGAACACAACCCCAGGTTTAAACCTAGAAGAATATAACCTCATGACGGATCCCTAGTAGGAACGTTTGTTTGCATCACGTGTATTTGACATAGGGGACTCAACACAGGGGTTGGGTCCGTCTAGGACAGGTGTACCCAAAAATAAAAGACTATTCTGATGCATCCTATATGCTACATGTTGTATTTCTTCAAGGATAAAAAGGTCATTTGGCGGACCAATGATGGCTGAGGTAAATGAGAAAGAAAAGAGGGTGAAGTGTGAAAATAAAGCAAGTAGGGCCCAGTTATATTCTTCTTTCACATTTTTTTTAGAAAAAGACATAAAAAAAGACGAAATACATAAACAACCTTTTCAAGTTGTCCTCAATGGTCATATGGACACCTCAATTATACTAATGACCAGAGAGACACCTCTTCTCGGCTAAAGTGTGTCTCATGAACCCCTCACGATGATATGGCAAAGTGTGTGCTTTTTATTCATGTCTGGGCCCGTGAAACCCTCAAAATTATATTTTTCTCTTTTTTCTTTTTAAATTAACCTTATTTTATAATGACCCCACTTACCTTCATCTTCATACTTCTTTGATGAAAAGCAAGAACAATTAAAAAGTTTCTTCCGAATTACAACAAATGGAAAAATATAAAATAAACACACAATTTCGTCCAATATATACTACCACAATTGCTTATACAATCAATCAGAAGCATTACCATAATAATTAATTGGATAAATTAAACTTGACATCATTAAGTTAAAAAAATCATGTCTAAGATGAAATTTACCACCATAAACTTTATGATTGAACTCTACCACCATAACCTCAGTCGTCGCCACAAACAAAGACATCACCTCATGCGACAAAGATGTTTGAGGCTCCTACATGGCAATAAATTTTTTATGGATCTTTACTGCTTGGGTTTTTCAAGAGATTTTTTTAAGAAAGAAACAGATGAAGGGCGAAATTAAAGGTAGCAGTCGACAGCCGAAAAGCTTTTAATATAATCATTCTTCTTTAGATTTGGAGTGGAACGGTTTTTTCTATCATATTTTGGATAAGAGGTCAGATTTTGGGGAAGAAGAAGAAGTAAAGGAAGAAAAAGAATTGCAGCAATTTCTGGAAAGCTTGAAAGAAGATGAAGAAGAAAAGACATATGAAAGGTGCAATGGTCAAGGAGAAAGGTAGGGTAAAGATGCAATGATTTTCTACTTGGGGGCTGGGGGTTCTACTTTTGGGAAGATCACAGAGAAATGAGGTGTGGGGCGTAAGGAAGAACAATTGGTTGAGCATTTTGGGGGATGGTCTAGTTGGAAATAATGAAAAAGGCATTATTTTCTTATTAATTACATGTGTCAAATATTTTAATTATAAATTACACTTGTCATTCTTTAATTGGTTTATTGACACATTATCGGCAAGTGTAACTCACGAATATGATATGCTCCACTCGAATGTTTACTTGATATACTTAATAGTCATTTGAAGTGTCTAAATGGTAAATGGGTCAATTAAGGTGTTGATCTGACTGTTGAGGACAACTTGAAGGGGTTGTTTATGTATTTTGCCTAAAAAACACATAAAAAAATTCAAAAAAATAAAATTTTGCACTTTTTCATCATTTTTCGAAAATCAATAAATCAAAAAAAAAAAGAAAAAAAAATCTAAAAAGAGTTTACATGTTTCATCATTTTTCAAGAAAAAGACAAAAAAAAAATATTTTCTCTAAATCAGTTATCTTTTTTTAATTCTCGCCCGTATCCTATCTGCCTGAACTACGCATACCTGTTTCTTGTCTTTCGGGGCAGGATACGTAGGCAGCTCACATAGGGTCTGTTCTTCCTAGTGAATCTTAGGTTCTTGGCTTTGCGGGGTCCTAGCCAAATTTTTCGCTTCTAGCCACCTTTTGGCCACATAAGCCATTTTGCAAAATATCCTCAATCATATCTTGCATGGGTCCAATAGGAAGTGTTATTGTCTCACATAATGTTCTAGGTCTTTAACTTATTTGGTTTTAATTTTCTCATACAGGTGTGAGTTTACTTACTGTAGTTTGAGCATGACAGACATCTCGGGACCATCCAGGCAGGATCACTTATTCAGGAGTTGGTTAAGGAGATTTTTTTTATTTTTATTTTATTTTTTTGTTTTGAGTCTGTTTTTCTTTTTATGCCGTCTTTTTCCTTCTAGTTTTGCACATTAATGTCGAGTCTTTTGGTTATTGTACTTCCTTTTTTTTGTATTTGAAAAATGTATTAGAAATCAAAAATCCAAAAAAAAAAAAAAGAAGAGATTTTGCGTTTTTTATTTTTCCATTAGAAGTTTCTTTAGAAATACTACTCCTAGAAAATTGAAAAAAAAAAAGAAATTTTGAGGTGGTTTTTCCTTTAGAAATTAATATCTAGAACTCAAAATAAAAATTGATTTTATATTTCCTTTTAGTACATTAAGACTAAAAATTTAAAAAAAAAAAGAGAATTTTCTTTTTGTACCTCTTTAAAAAGTTTTCTTTAAGATATTAATTCCAAAAATCCAAAAAGATTTTCTTTTGAGATTCTTCTTTGGGAAATTAATGAAAAATGAATAAAAAATCCTTTTATTTTTACTAGAACTTTAGGACATTGTACATAGAAGAAAAAGAAAAGAAAAACATACTTCATCTTGTGTTTATTTTCAAAGTTTCTCCCTAGGTAATCAAAAACTAAAATCCAAAAATATTTTTTTTATATTTTTTATTTCTTGTTTCGAAATCTTTCTTCCGGATATCAAGTGAAAATTTAAAATATTTTTCTTTGGTTCATTCTTTATATTTCCTTCCTAAAAAAAAAAGAATCAAAAAAAATATTTTTTTCTCTTCTAGGTTATTTTCCTTAATAATTTCTCATAGAGTATCTGTTTAAAGAAAAGAGAGATATGCTCGTTTAGGCTTGAGTTTAGAATAGGTTATAAAACGTTAAGTCTAGAAAATTCAAAAAAAGGGATTTGTTTCTTTTATTTTTCTTTTCTCATCGGAGTAGTCATTAAGAAAATGAGAACGTTAGTTTGTTTCGTTTATTCCCGATCTTCCAGAACTAAGCTTGATCTGATTCATAGGGGGGGGGGGCATGATATGAAGGCAACCAACATAGGGTTCGATCGAATCTTTTTTTAAAGGAAAAAAATCAAAAAAAAAATAAAGGAAATGACGTGAGAAATACTAGTCTTTCCTACCCCCGGAAAGGAAATGACATGAGGAATGAGAAAATGACGTGAGAAATGAGAGGAAAGAAAAGAGCGATAATCAAAAAGGAAAAAAGGAAAGAAAATAAGCAAGGCAAGAAGTGCTAGAAAAGAGAGAAAACAGAAGATTGAAATGAACAAAATTAGGATGATGCCAAGTGATCTTGTGACCCTCGAAGTTATTCTAGAACCATTAATTATTGTTAGGTGCATTGCACGCAATGTGATATTTTTAGCTGTTAAATGTCCTAATGCTAACAGGATGACCCCCCCTTTTGTTATCTTCATTGAGCAGAAAGGTGGTTGGTTTGTGGTTCTTAAGGTTACTCATCCATACAACATAAAGTCAAAGAGCAAGGTAGTCATGACTAGCAAAGACCTGGACAGAAGAGTTGTTGACCCGTCGAGGGAGTTTGTAGAGTTGGAGTCTGAATTGAAAGAGGAGGTCCAAAGGTTGAAACAGCATATGGCTGAAATGTATCAGTCTTGGATCAGGGGGCATCCTCCACCTTCATTACCTGCTAACTACACTGCAAACCCTGCAACTATCCCACCACTATCACAAATCCAGATTCCCACTGCTGCTGATATTTTCCCACAACCTTTTCACATTCTACCCGCCAAAACCACTTCATATCCCGCTCCTTTGGCAACTTATGCTTTTGTAGCTCCTCCACCAGTTACCTTTTCTCGATCCTCTAACGAGACTGTGTTCAAAGTCCTTGATGCCCAACACTATGCTCCAGAACCAACTTTCAGAGTCTCGGATCCATACTCTAACTCTCCTTATTTTGAGCCTCCTAGTAAAACTGAAAAGAATGCTAAGACAGTGGAGCAAGATGAGATATCCAGAAAGGTGAAAATCTTAGAGCAGTCTTTAAGAAACATGCAAGGGATAGGGAGCTAGATGAGTGTGTCTTAAAAAGACCTGTGCTTGTTTCCTGATATCCAACTGCCTGCTGGGTTTAAGATGCCAAAGTTTGATTTGTATAGCGGACATGGAGATCCTGTGGCCTATTTGAGAGGCTAGTGCAGTAAGATGAGAGGCTTCGATGGTAAAGACAAATTATTGATGGCATATTTTAGTCAGAGTCTGAGTGGGGCAACTCTAGAGTGGTACACCCGCCAGCACGCTAGCAGGTGGTACACATGGGACGTTATGGCTCAGGCCTTTTTCCAGCACTTTCAGTACAATATAGAAATTGTCCTGGATCGCATGTACCTAACCAAGATGGAAAAGAAGCCTAATGAAAGCTTTAGGGAATACGGGCTCAGATGGAGAGAGCAAGCTGCCAGAGTCAATCCCCTGATGGAGTACTTTTTTTAAGCTCAAGAGCCAACTTACTTTGGGCATTTGATCTTGGCTGTGGGTAAGCCTTTTAATGATGTGGTAAAAAATGAGAGAAATGTTAGAAGATGGGTTGAAGTCTAGCGAGATCATGAGCTATTCTTCTTTAAAAGCTACAACACAAGCAATTCAGAATGACACAGGAAACTTGATGGGTCAGAAGGAACATGATGATATTGCCATGGTTGTCTTAGGATCATGACATGGTCCAATGGGTCCGCCTCACCAATATACCCAACCTCAACCCCAACCCCAAACCTATCGCCGAGCTCCATATAATCCACCTCAGTATTATCCTCCAAACAATGTCCTGTCATCTGTCCAACCATCGGGTCACTCCTTATGACAAGCGCCAGCACAACATAATGCACTCTTACCTTCACAACTTTTTTGAGCACCCAACAACCGTAGAAAATAGGGACAGGGAGGGAAACAAAGTCAAAGAAATAGTTTCACACCAATCAGGGAGTCCTACACAAGCTTGTTTGAAAAGTTAAAGCATTCTGGCCTGATTGAGCCGCTCCTTGGCTATACTCCAGACCCACATGCAAAAGGGTTTGATCCTATTGTACGGTGCATGTACCACTCTAATGTCCAAGGTCATAGCATTGAAGATTGTCATGCTTTGAAAAGGGAAATAGAAAGAATATGGATAATTGTGATCCTGGACAGTGACACCCAGAATATCACGCAGAATCCTTTACCTGCACATAATGATTCACACTTTGTGGGGATGATGTGTCGCGACAGGGAGTATGAGAATCCTCTTGGGAACTTGCTGATGAAATTAATGATGTTGAAATTGGTAATGGTCTTGGTGATATTGATATGGAACTCAGTGGCTAAGATGTCGAGCTTGGTAATTGGAGAGACGCTCCTTTCTTGGTTAGCTGGGGGGGAGTCTTGGTGGTTTATTTTGTTTTCATTTATGTTGTTCGGGTTATTTTCAGGGTTGTAATACGGATATTGTCTTGTGACTCAAACTCTTATATCCTTTTATTTTGCCTAGTTTGTTTAATCGTAATAGCTGATTTAATATTACTTAGGTTTTTCCAGGGATGTAACCCTAGTGTATTTTGCTTGTTTTGTTGTTTAAACCCTTTCACCATATGTCTCATACAATTTCCTATTTTCTATTATTTCTACTCAGTTTGTTTAGCCCTCTTTTCATTTAATAGTCTTTTCATGCTGATTCTAGTGACATGACATGCACGCGTAATTCTCAGTCTGGTCTTAAAATTTAGTTTAGTCATGAAGCAATGAAATAATTTTGAAGATGATAGGGACATTTGAGGGAAATAAGTAAAGGCATTTTGAGATCACTTAAAGCCCGAATTGTGTGAAACTGGGGTAGATAGAACATAAAGAAGATACTTCAAAAAATGGTACAAGGTTCTAGGCAATGGCATGAAAAGTTGCATTTTGCTTTGCTGGGTTACTGCACTACTGTTCGCACTTCAGTAGGTGCAACTCATTATTTGTTGGTATATGGTACTGAAGCAGTGATACCAGTGAAAGTTAAAATTCCATCCCTTCGGATTGTTGCTGAAGTTGAAATTGATAATGATGAGTGGGTCAAAACCCGTTGGGAGCAATTACGTCTGATTGACGAAAAAACTGGCAGCAGTGTATCATGGTCAATTGTATCAGAAGAGAATGGCAAGAGCATACAACAAAAAGGTGCGCCCCCGAAAGTTTGAAGTGGGTCAACAAGTATTGAAACGCATCTTGCCGCATCAGGATGATGCTAAGGGCAAGTTTGCCCCAAATTGGCAGGGGCCGTTCGTGGTGACGAGAGTGTTGTCCAATGGTGCTTTGTATCTAATAGATGCAGAAGGAAAATATTGGATATGGTTTCAATTCTGATGTAGTCAAAAGATATTATGTATGATTTATTTGGTTTGTTTAATTGTGTTATTTGTATTTGCCATGCTTTGAATATTGGAATGACGAAGGTATTTTATTATGCTATCTAAACACTTTATCCTTTGTTACCCCTTTGAGACTTATTTATTTTCTTCATATCCCTCTTTTTGAATCAGAAGCATAGTTTAGAAATACAGATACAGAAAAAGAAAAAAAGGGCAAAGAGTAAAAGAGAAGAGAAAAAGAGAAAGAAAAATGAGAAAAGAGGAAAGAAAAGAAAAGAAAGAGAGAAAAGGAAAAAGAGAGAAAAGTACAAAAAACAAAGCATTTCTTACGTCATGAACTACGTTTGACCTGATTCCTTTTAAGTATATGTAGGCAGCCTCACCGTTCGGTCCCATCAAAATAAAAATTCAAAAATCCCCAAGCAAAGAAACCCGGACAAAAGTTGTGGTTGTTGTAAGAGATCTGATTCCAAAAGTTGTAATTTTGAGCCCTTTTAAGCTGTTTTTGAGCCTTTATGACACCCTTTCTTTCTAAATCCTATCCAAAAGCCTATATTACGGTCCAAAGAAAGACATTTCGATCAATCTTTGAGTAGTACCAAGTTAAGCGAGTTAGAGGTATGATTCACATCAGGGGAAACACTCTGTTCTACACAAGGAAAACTAAAAATGAGAGAGTCTTATCGGTGAAAACCTTCACAGGCACCATAAGGCGACGGTAAGTTGAGAGAAAGAACAAAATGAGAGAGGCTTGATGGTAAAAACCCTTCGGGCACTACAAGTCAAATAAGGATCATGAATCAGATGGGATAATCGGAGCATTAAAGCCCAGTTTCACGACTCAGAGGTACAACAAAAGTTGAACATTAGACTTGCTTGACAGATTATGCCACATAATCAAAAGGTGCATGTCATGGTCAGTAGGGTTTTTGTCCATATCTGATAGGTTTCTACTTTGTAATTTTCTTTTTAGGTATCATCTCCTTCCATTGTCCCTTACTCTGTTCCTTTTGTCTTGTTTACTTTCTTTTCTTGAGTCTGTTTGGTCAAAACAAGTGAGAAATGACTTCCAAATTTGCTACCAGCTTTCCAATTGCACAAAACAGAATCTGTCTTGCACATCAAATTGGCATAAGTCGGGAAAGAATAGTAGGCGCACTAAGTTGGAAACAATCAACGTGTTTTGGGATTCATGTAAAATACAAAGGTTTGGTATAGGTCAATTCATAAGCATTGCAACAGATAAAGGGTATTGGGTTTGGACGGATAAGAGGTATTTTCTGTGATAAGGGTGACAGAGGAAGTGGTTAGTCAATAAACATGCAAGGTCTTTCAAGTTGAAATCAAGGTTATCATGGAAAGTGAAGGAGCAATTGCCCGCAAAGTCAAGGCCACAAACCAACCACCATATTTAAACTCACAAGTTTTCTTTGTCTGAAATAGGGACGGAAGCTATATTCATATCAAAGATTGGAAGGTTGAGTTTTTCAGGTGTAATGCCCCAATTCTGCTTACGCATAGGCTATTGAGAAGATCACATATCACCCCTTGGAGAAACACTTCCTAGTCTGGGTTTTCAAGTTATATTTTGTTGTAGGAGAAGCACTTCCTAAATTGAGTTTCACCCTTATGAGACGCATTTCCTAGTCTGGGTCTTTCAGGAGACGCACTTCCTAAATTGAGATTTCACCCCTAGGAGATGCTCTTCCTAGTCTGGGTTCTTCAAGATATACTTTTAGGGGATGCACTTCCTAAATTGAGATTTTAACACTAGGAGACGCACTTTATAGTTTGGTTCATTCAAGTTTATTCCTAGGAGACGCACTTCCTAGTTTGAGTCATTTAAGTTTGGCCCTAGGAGACGCACTTCCTAGTTTGGTTCATTGAAGCTTTACCCCTAGGAGACACACTCCCTAGTTTGGGTTTTTCAGGTTATATTTTGTTTTAGGAGACACACTTTCCAAATTGAGAGTTCATTCATAGGAGACGCACTTCCTAGTTTGAGTCATTGAAGTTTCACCCATAGGAGATGCACTTCTTAGTCTGGGGTTTTCAGGTTATATTTTTTGTTTTAGGAGACACACTTCCTAAATTGAGAGTTCATTCATAAGAGATGCACTTCCTAGCTTGAGTCATTGAAGTTTCACTCCTAGGAGACGCACATCCTAGTCTGGGTCTTTCAGGTTATATTTTTGCTTTAGGAGATGCACTTCCTAAATGGATAGTTCATTCCTAGGAGACGCACTTCCTAGTTTGGAGTCATTGAAGTTTTACCCTTAAGAGACACACTTCCTAGTCTGGGTATTTCATGTTATATTTTCGTTTTAGGAGACGTACATCCTACATTGAGATTTTACCCCTAGGAGACGTACTTCTTATCTAAGCCATTGAAGTTTCACCCCTAGGAGACGCACTTCCTAGTATGGATCTTTCAGGATACACTTTCAGGAGACACACTTCCTAAATTGAGATTTCACCCCTAGGATATACACTTCCTAGATTGGGTCATTTATGTTCAGCCCTAGGAGACGCACTTTCTAGTTTGGTTCATTCAAGTTTCACTCCTAGGAGACGCACTTCCTAGTATGGTTCATTCAAGTTTCACTCACAGGAGATGCACATCCTAGTCGAGTCTTCAGTTTACTTTCATCATTGCATCAATAACATAAGTGGTGTACAGTTTTGCTAACAACTCACAAATCATCCAAGTGCAAACTAGGGTAGAAAATTTTGTTTGTTATGTTGTTTTGATTGCAAGCACCCACCTGGAGAACAAGGGAATACAGTTCAAGTATCAACAGTTAGGCACCCACATGGAGAACAATGGAAGACCGGTCAAGTTTCAGCAATCAGGCACCTACCTGGAGAACAAAGAAAAACAGTTCAATTTTTGAAAGAAGACAGTTCAAGTTCAGCAATCAGGCGTCCACCTAGAGAAAAAGGGACAACAATTCAAGTTTCAAGGGAAAGTAATTTCGAAGGAAGATAGTTCAAGTTCGGCAATCAGGCACCCACCTAGAGAACAAGAGAAAATAGTTCGAGTTTCAAGGGAAACAGTTCAAGTTTCAAGTGAAAATAGTTTCGAAGGAAGACAGTTCGAGTTTCAGAAATCAGGCGGTCACCTGGAGATCAAGGGAAAACAGTTCAAGTTTCAAGGAAAAGTAGTTTCGAAGAAAGACAGTTCAAGTTCAGCAATCAGGCGCCCACTTGAAAAACAAAGGAAAACAATTCAAGTTTTAAGGAAAAGCAGTTTCTAAGGAAGACAGTTCAAGTTTAGCAATCAGGCGTCCACTTGGAGAACATGGAAAAATAGTTCAAGTTTTAAGGAAAAGCAGTTCAAGTTTCAAAGGAAGATAGTTCAAGTTTCAGCAATCAGGCGCCCACCTGGAGAACAAGGAAAAATAGTTCGAGTTTCAAGGGAAAGCAGTTCAAGTTTTTGCAATCAGGCGCCCACCTGGAAAACAACGGAATTCAATTCAGAGTGCAATTCAAGTCAGCAACAAAAGAAGCTCGCAGCAAGAATGCGAGTCAACAGTCCGAGATGATCACCAGAAATTAGTCACAATCCAGAATTAAAGGAAAAGCAAGAAGTGAATCCAAATGTAGAAGTTGATGAAAGATGTGAACTGCTCAAGACATGGCTGAGGTCACAAGCATTGCATGTCCAATCTTGATCCGAAAAGACTGAAGAAGAATGAACTAGCACTTGCAGCTAACAAGCGTCAAGGTTCAAATCTAAAGTTTGTATGAAGAACCATTCAAAACTCAAGATCAAGCATCAGAAGACTTATAGATAGGAATCTTGTAACTCATAGTTGATAGGCTTAGTTAGTCTTTTCATTTTTTTATTTTTATGTAATAACAGGACCGCGGACCAGAACCTTTATGGAACGGCACCTCGACCGGCTCTCCACCTCAGTATACTCCATCACCTCATTCACTTATGGACTACACATGGGCTGATTCCTTTATAGCTAAGGATATGTAGGCAACTCCGATACTAGGGCTCGGTCACATTCTCCTTCCTCTTAGTTTTTGGTCTCCCTAAATAAGTGTCGGGTCAAAAAACATGTCTAATCGTTCTTTGTCTGAAAACTTTTCGCGTTCCCAGTCAAAGAAGGGCAGCTGTAGACATGTGATTTCTGACCCTCCCCAAGATTTTTTATATTTTAGCATGTAAATATTTAGTTTAGACCTAATATCGCTATTTCAAGAAATTTTGACTCTTTTACTTTATTTCGTCACAAAAAATAAAAATTACAAAAATATTTTAATTTATGTATCTTTCATAAATTTAAATAAAAAATATGCAAAAATAGTACCTTATTTTTATTTTTTATATAATTTTAAAAATATAAAAATTGTTTGTTTTAATATAGTTTAGTTCAATTAATTAAGATTAGTTTTATATTTTTATATTATAAATTGTATATTTAGAAGGAAGAGTTAGTTTTGGGTTGGTTTATCCCATTTTAATCGTGTAGTCTATTTTTTTAGTCTTTGGCCCAATTTTAAGGCCCCATAATACTAAACCCATACCCCTTTAACCTAAAAATCCTTTCTATATAACCAAAACAATTAGCCTAAAATACCTAGACCCCTAGACATATACAGTCCGCCGGTTTTAACACCAAGGGACCCCCCTGTCATTCCCTTCTTCATTCCAATTCCAACAGAGAAGAGGGATCAGTAGCAAACCTAATCAAAAACCAGCGCCCCACCTCATTCCAAAAGGCCCCATTTCCACCCAAAAAACTCAGCAGCCTAATACCACCAACACTACTCCTCCAAAGCCGCCACCCATCTCATTCTCGATCTCTAACCTTGGACACCCCTACTTCACCAAAAATGACCAGCAGTGACACTTCTGAAAGGAGAGCTTCAACCGCTACTGTTGTTGGATTTTGTCATGATTTCGGCGAGTTTTTGAGGTCTATATCGGACGTTTCGTTTGAGTTGTCGAGTTTCAGTTCGATGGAGGCTCTGTATTTAGTCAACTATTATAGAATTTTGCAACTGCTTTAGGTCTGCATTTGAAGT
This sequence comes from Nicotiana glauca, assembly GCA_026770625.1. Taxonomy (NCBI): domain Eukaryota; kingdom Viridiplantae; phylum Streptophyta; class Magnoliopsida; order Solanales; family Solanaceae; genus Nicotiana; species Nicotiana glauca. The sequence continues at coordinate 177,454 of MU683467.1, forward strand.
TTCATTTTGTACCGATTTCTTATATTGATTGGGTAAATGCTTCATTTGTTCATCTAAGATAACATGTATTAATTTTGCTCATTATGTTATTGATTTGACTATTATCCCCATGCAGAGATTTTGTTGTTGACAATCTTTGTTCTATAACATTAATCTTGACTAGCGTGAAGGTTTTAGGATAATGTCTGTTCATTGTTGACTTGGGTATAATCAATTGGATGCTTGGATTGAGCTTCGTCACAAGATTAGAATTTAGCGTCTCTCGGCTAACTGAATAATGGCTCTTTGATTTCTCATATTTGAATCTATTTATGTAACAATCTTTAAATTTGGACAGATGTGCTTAAGATTAAGATTGTGAACTTAAATTTGGACGGATATGCTTAAGTTTAAGTGATGTTAAGCGTATGTTTTTGTTTTTACTTAGTTAGTATTTA
>MU683475.1:0-14944 GCA_026770625.1 Nicotiana glauca
AAAAATCAATAAAAATTATTTTCGTCTATTTTTTAGGAGTTATTTTCATACAGGGCAAAAATCACGTGCTTACACCACTCATCGTACCCAACATGCCGATATACGATAGGACATGATTCTTCATCACATAAAAGCTTCTCACTGAACTCCCTTCAGAAGAAACATAGCAACAAGCAGGCAAATTCTCATAACCACAGAATATGCAAGCATCTAAGTAGTGGTCTAAGCCACCATAGCCCTTTCGGGATTCGCCCATACATAACGGGCCATAACAATAGCCTTTGAATAACATTAATTACGGCGGCTGACAAGCCTTATACGTACTTCCATATATCACTTGCATAACTTAATCACACAGAAAGAGCTGATCTCTAGCACCAATATGCCAATTTAACTATGGTTAATCAATCTACCTTCTTCCAATTTATCCTTGATTGCCTTAGAAATAATACTAACTCCGTTCAACACATAACATACTCTATCTGCATTCATCCTGAGTGACCTTGAATCACGAGACCATGCTGTACCAAATCCCATGAACCATTTCATACATTTCTTGCGCGCACCTTTGCACCCTCAGCTGAAATGCCCATTCTGCAAATCCTTTTACGAATCCGAAGTCTTTTCTCATTTTCCTCTCAAGTGCTACACTGCAAGTCAAAATATCATAGAGCATTCTGAGCCTCCACTCATAAGCTGCTGCAAAAGCTTGATTCTCAACCGCACCTATAGGCTCGAAATCATTAGGCGCCACTCTATACCCCTTTTGAATCCATTAGGACCGTTGCTGAGAGGCACCCATCAATACGCTAATAACCAGAAACCCCGCAAGTAATTAACCATGCAACCCAATCATAGACAGTGGGACTCTCCCACTTAGCTCGAAGCCACTATTACATAACCCTGGAGTTCACCGTGATTCTTAATCTCTTATTGACATAACCTTGCACAATCAACCGCCAAAATTCTCGATATCTTACTATAGAAAACCCCTTTTTATACTCTAAATTATCAACCACATTCGTACGACCGATCTTTTTGCTACATAACTAATAAAATTCTTCGCAGAAGCTTCGCCAACTATGCGACCACTAACCTGCTCACAGGGAATAACCCACCTATAGAAAGCTCTTCCCGGCATCTTCCAGCGCTGCTGCACGGGGTACATTCACTACTACATTAGTTAAATGTGCGGAAACATCCTTTCAATTCAAAGTTATGTTGCATTATTCTTCATTTAAGTGAGTCCTTTCTGTCATATCCAATCTCCTGCCGCACTAGAACCCCTACTTCAAATTAGATCCGTAGACTCCAATAACCAATCACTAACATTCTCGATCGCTCCAAACTCTCCTTAAGTTACGTGGTCATCCCACTGCAAAGCCCAAATGCAACTCTGCCACTCTTCCACTTTGGCAGAACTCATCCCCTTAATCGACTACTCGGCCCTTGGCCTCTTAAAAATTTTAACCATTGTCTGACACTTTCCACACATCTTTCATCATCCTTTGCTACTCAGTTGTTGTCTTAATAAAAATCTATCTTCATAGCACTTGAATCCACAAATTGCTACTAACTTTAAATTTTGTCGGAGATTATCTCTCTCGAGCTGCCAATATTAGAAATGTCAATTCAATCCTGAACCACCCTACCTCACAATGTCCAACAGTAGTTTCTCCAATGTTTTTCCTCAATATCCTAAGGCAAATTGCAGAAGACCATAACGCCGACGAATTTAGTACATTCAATAAGGACAATGACACCGCATTATAGAAGAAAGCTCCGTCACGCTAGCAAATACCGAGTCTCGATACCTCATCAACCCAAACCTGAACATTCTCTGCCTGATTGCCTTTCCCCTACCAGGAATAAAATACTGAATCTCTAGATCATGCACTGAGTAAACCTCCCTTCAAGTCATTCACTGCCTCGATACATAGGCAAACATCCTACCATTATACAATACTGCCGAACAATTATTCATAAGCACCATGGCAACTTGTGCCTAACCTTAGAGCTCTCAAAAGTACCGTTGCTGAGCCAAAACGACATAATATCCTTTCACAAGGCGATGATAATAGCTCAAATAACCGCTCAGGGAGAAACACCAGCACCACATTCATAGTGCTATTAAAATTCTTCAACTCTCGATTTATAACAAGCACTTTGCGTCGCATAAGATTGAGTAGGAAGGAGACAAAGGCATAAGCCTCAGATGAATCAGATCATACGATAAGGAATCAAGAAGGGAAGTACTCCTAACAGTCCTACAGCCTCCCGAGGATAAGTACAGACGTCTCCGTACCGATCCGCTCTACTAGACTTGCTCATGACTCGTGAGACCCTAGGAACCTAGTGCTCTGATACCATGTTGTCATGACCCAAAATTCACTAAGAGTCGTGATGGCGCCGGACACTGCTATCAGGCAAGCCAACCAAATTACTTAATCCAAATCCCGTTTTAATACTTTTTAAAATCCAAGAATTTCCTTCAAATTTAGCAATTTTAAAAGATAATCGTCTCAATAGAATTTAAAAGATAAGTAATTAATATAAAATACTTCAAACCATCCCGGAACCCGGTGTCACAAGTACATAAGCATCTACTGATGAGAAAATAAAATACAACATCCATTCAGAATACAGTGGACAGGAAGTAAATACAGTATACTGGAAGGGACTGCTCCAGCTACGGCTATCTCAAATAATGCAGCTCACCTAGTCCCAGAATCATCTGTGCTGCTACGCTCAGTAGGCCACTAGGGTTACATATACCTGTGCAACAAAAATGCACAGAAATGTAGTATGAGTACGTAAACAACGTGTACTCAATGAGTATCCCGTCTAATCTCGAAGAAGTAGAGACGAGATGGTCAACTTCGACAATTACTAGAGGTCAATTAACAATATACTAAAAATGTGAGGAAATCATGGATTTATATTGTAGTTCTAACTCATGAAGCCGGAAAACAGGTAAATACCTTTAACAAATAATAAAGGATTTTCAAGGTTTTCTTTTCATTATCTTATTAATTTGTATCAAGCCGTGAAAGGCAATATCAACATTTAAAATTCTCAGGCAACAATATATATCATGCGCAAATCATGCCGAGGTCGACGGCCCGCTCCGACAGAAATGTAAATTATACACTGCCGAGGGTCGAACGGCTCGAACCATAGATGCATCTATTTAATCTGCCGAGGCGTTCGGCCCGCTCAAAATTTATACACACACAGATAGTCAATCAAGAGCCCACACGGAGCAATTAGCCAAAGAAAGTATGTTCACTTTTAACCATTTAAGAAAAATGAAGTTTAATCCTTTTAGAAATTTATTTACTAGTTCAATGTGATCTAAGCAATTCAAGTTGTCAATAAGTTCACAAATAATCCAAGTATAACATGCTCTTGGGTCCTAGACTACTCGGACAATAGCATAATAATAGCTACGCAGGGACTTTCGTCACCTCGTGCGTACGTAGCCCCCACAAATAGGAGCACATACTTAATTATTTCATCTGTGGGGACAATTCCCTCTTATAAGGTTAGAAATGAGACTCACCTCGCTCTGAAGATCCATAACCGGCATTCCACGCCCTTCCGAAGACTCTACTTGATGCACCACGCTCCAAAACTAGCCAACAGTTACGCAAATCCATTAATATATGCTCAAATATTTATTACAATCTAATTTATAGCAATTCCTAACTCCGATTGAAAAGTTGACCAAAACACCCTCGGGCCCACGTGCCCGGAATCCGAGATTTTTCGAAAGTAAAGATTACGCATGACCTTAGGAACTCAATTATATAATTTTCTCTAAATTTCATACCCAAAATCGTGGCTAAATTCCAAGAATATAATTTCTAGGTCTTTCTACCAAAACCCCAAATTTTTACCCATTTACATACCAAAATCTATACATAATTGATGTATTTAACTCAAAATAGGTGGGGATATCTTACCTTGTCGTTGATGACGGAAATCTCCCCTTGAAGCTCCCCAAAATTGCCTATGCCAAGAGGAAAATGGGTGAAATGAACTCAAACCCCAATTTTAAAACATCCCTTCTGCCTCCAGCAATTTTCGCACCTGCGGTCATTGACCGCTTCTGAGATTTCGCAGTTGCGGTTGAAATGCCGCATCTACGGTCTCCCCTGGGCCACCCCTTTCTCGCTTCTGCGACGTGCCTTCCGCAGATGCGGTCCCGCTTCTGCGGAATTTTGACCGCATCTGCGGTCCTCTCCAAGATGCCCTCTTCCCCTTCTGTGACCACTTCTCGACAGATGCGGTACCGCTTCTGCGGAATCTTGACCGCATCTACGGTCCTCAAGCCTTTGACCAAAAATCGCTTCTGCGGCTCCCTTTCCGCTTCTGCGGCTAACCCACCGCAGAAGCGAAAATACCAGCAGCCAGATCCTTCAGCTATCCAAAAATCCCAATTTCAATCCGTTAACCACCCGGAATTCACCCGAGGCTCCCGGGACCCCAACCAATCATATCAACCAGTCCCAAAACACATTACGGACTTGTTCGAGGCCTCAAATCACATCAAACAACGCTAAAATCATGAATCAACCCTCAATCCAAGCTTTATGAACTTTAGAACTTCCAACTTCTACTTCCGATTCTTAAACCTAGCAAATCACGTCTGATTGACCTCAAATTTTGCGCACTAGTCCTATTCGACATTACGGACCTACTCCAACTTTTGAAATCAGATTCTGACTCTGATATCAAAAAGTCCACTTCCGGTCAAAATTCTCAAAACTTTCAATTCTCCATCTTTAGCCAAATGATTTCAAAATGACCTATGGACCTTCAAATTCACTTCCGATCGTGCCCCCAACTCCAAAATTACCCTACGGAGCTATTCACAAACTCGGAATCCCAAACGGACATTGATAATACTGAAATGCACTTCAAGCCAAACTTAAAAAATTTCTTCCAAAATGCTAACTTCCATAATAGGCGTCAAAACGCTCCCGGGTTATCCAAAACTCAATCCGGGCATACGCCCAAGTCCGAAATTATCATACGAACCTGTTGGAACCTTCAGATCCCGATTCCGAGATCGTTTACTCAAAATTCCAATCCTACTTCATTCTTTCAACTTAAGCCTCTGAAATGAGAATTCTCTTTCCAAATCAACTCCGAACTTCCCGAAACTCCATTCCGACCACGCGTACAAGTCGTAATACCTAAAATGAAGCTGCTCATGACTTCAGACTGCTAAACGGCATACTAAGGCTCAAAACGACCGGTTGGGTCGTTACATGATTTTTCATGCAAAATACCAATGACACTTGAAATAAGTGCTATAAGTAAAAGCTGGTATGCCTTTAGTGTTTGTGAAGCATGATGGGTAGGGTGGTGGACCAACTGGTAAGGAACTCTTAGGAAATATTTTAATATATCTGTTGGTGGTTAATGTGACGATATTGTCAATGGTTTTACACTGCAGGAGAAGGATTCGTCAATCTTATTTTCATATAGCTCAAAACCAAGTCAATCGTTGTAATTGTAAGTGTGTTGAGTGAAATCATAAAACAGTTAGGATATTGTCAATGGTTCTTCCCGAGAAATGGTTGGCTTTGGATTGAAACTTCTTCGAGTTGGTATTACCTATATGGGTTCTTTGTTTCATGTGTATAAAAAATAGAAATTGTTTAAAATATTTAAATTAATTACTTTCCAGTTGCATCATAAGTTACAGCGAGTTTGTTATACACGGTTACACACCAACTGTATGTTGATGCAGAATTTTTCACCTAGTTGCTATTTTGAGAGTAAAAGTATTTCTTCTTGAACACCAGTATGCATGTTCTCTTTTTTTTATATATATCAATCTGGACCGATTAGTAGCTTACGTATTTTCTCTTGTAGCAAATGAAAAACTGTGTTGAATCTTCATCAAGCTGTGCATGATATTTACACACACAAACTGCAGACCGTTGTAATTATTAGTGGCCTGGAGTAGCAGCTGCTGTGACACTGACACATGCTATCTGTAGTGAATGTTGTAGTTGTAAACTGATATTTTCGTTATTTGTTCTACTTGTATATTATGAATATCCAGTCTTGATCATCTTATTTTCTTATGATTGACTCTTTTACACATGGAATAACTCCGTAAAAGAGATGATTATCGAGAGTGTAAAATCTATTCTTTTTGCGACACCAAATAATGGAGACATGGTTTAATTAAGCCATCTTTGGTTTCAGCAGAAATTGGTCAACTCCAAGACACACTACTTAATATATGGGGAACAATTCTTGTTTTCAGGTGATTCTCAGTACCCTTTTCTTTTATGTAATGTTCTCACTGTTTTTTGTCAAAATTAAATAATTGTAGTATTTTATCCATATTGATATATATCTTTACTAACCACTAAGTTGCACCATGTAACATGAAATTCTGTCAAAGATCTATGTATGAATGAGTTATTTAGTTAACATGATAACTTCAATGCATACTGAATTTGTAACACAAGCAGTGATCCCCAAATCCCTGAATGACAGATTATTTTGGTTTTACAATGGCTTCTTTAAATGAAAATAGCAGTGTATTTGGAAACAAAGAAACAATTTCACAAAAAAAAATTTAATAACACGAACACACACAGAGCAAAGCGGAGTAAAGCTTTACCTGAATTTCTGTAAAGCTGTTGACACTGATATACGGTATTTGGACATTTAGATCATTGAAATCATGTTCACCTTTTCCACATGCATATAAGATTTAAGATAAACGGTAACTGTATTTAAAGGTTCATTAGTTAGATAAGTAAAAAATAACAACTAAATTAATCATTCACTAACATATAAGATTCTACAATGAAACACCAAACTGTTCGTTAAAAGTGTCTTCGAAATTATACCACATGATCGAATAAGAATCTTCACTACCATGAGAAATGTTTTGTGAAAAGCTAATGTGTTGTGCCTGCAAATTCCTATATATTATTGCTAATATGAAACTTACTTCATACACACTCTCATAGTTTCTCAGAAACTAATCTTATTTCCGTTCTAATAAATGTAGAGTTCATAGCTACTGTGCACCAGAGGGGGTGCTGCCACTATCAAAGCTAGGAACCAGATGAAGATAATATCAATATAATACTTCACAAACATACAGAGGCGGAGCCAGGATTTCGAGCTTATGGGTTCGGGATTCTAATCGTCTTAAGCTACTAGGTTCTAAATTAAGAATTTATACATATTCAATGAATTTTTTAAGATAAATACAGGGTTTGAACGAAAGCTACTGGGTTTGGCCGAACTCGCCGGTGACACTCTAGCTCCGCCCCTGCAAACATATATGGTCTGGTACTAATATAGTTTTGGTAAATCATTGTACTGCTTATATTGGAGGTTTCTGCACCTAACTAGGAGACTAATCCTATTTCACATTAGAAATCACATAAATAATTTGTGTCAAACTCAATAATGAGCAATAGGATAGCAGATCCAATATTATCGCCCCAAACAGTAGCATTTAACAACCAAAGTTTGACGGCTAATCTAAATATGGTTCTCCTCCGCTTCAACAAAGAAACATATTAGTCACACACAACTACTTGAAAAGCAACTCTTCCCTATTAGTTTAGAAGAATAGTATATATCTTGTACAAAGATTAAATGGATTAAATTCTTCAGAAATCTAAACTTCACCAACACATTCATTCAACAACATACCGATTAGGTCAAATAACTAACATGTCGCATAAGAAAATATTAACAGAAAGAGTGAAGTCACTGCTGATTAAATTCATGATTCATAGTGATGAATTTAGATCAATATTTACACAATTTTACTCCAGAATGAACTTGCACAAATAATAAAAAATATCCTTTATTGTGTAGCTAAGGTCATTTCAGTACAGAATCATGGATTTTTTTCTTTTTTTACCACCCCGCGAACCTTGTTACTTGAGAGTTGGCAATTCAAGTCGTCATCTGCTACTATTGTTGATGCCTTATTAGCGGATCTACTCCTCTTGTCATACATGTTCAAAGGAGATAGATTTGCATCACAATCATCACCATCTTACAAACATTGTAAATTTTTTTGGCAGAATATGCATATCTTAAGAATTACAGTAGCTAACAACCTGTGTAATTTTTTTAATAGAATATGCATATTTTTAGAATTTGCAGCAATTTCAGAGATATATAGGAGGAACATGATAATTTGTTTCTTAGAGTCATTATTAGAATGTATTATATTGGTAATAAATTATTTGTGCTAAAAATTAGTCTACAATTATAAATTAGACGTTCGAAATAGAAATAGAAATAAAACTACAACACATAATCCCTTCAAGTAGATAGTTTATCTATTTGAGGATTGCTGGAAATTAATAAATAATTGATAAAGTAATGGTAGAAACATAAAAAGAAATAAGGGTACGATGCAAATAGTTTTATTGTTTAACCAAAAAGTAGGACTTTGACCAAACTTGAGAACTTATGAAAACACGGGTTACTGATAATCAGAAGAACATATATAGACAGACTGTTTTAGAATGAGATAATATGAAAGCAAGTAAATCAAGTATATTCCAATAATTCTTCGTGTCCTCCAATTGTTAATTCTTCCCCCTGTTATAGCCTCTCTGTGAGCATGAGCTTTATCTCAAGCTACAATGAGGCGATAATGAGTAACCAATGTCATTCAATGATACGTTACATAAATCAGAAAAAATATTCTTTAACGTTCTCAACATTTAATATGCATTAAATACTGTAGCCGGTCCCTCATAGGTTATCAGGTTCATCCCCTTGGATCTTTGTGCTTTAAATGACCTGAATAGGTGCGGGCTCTGCATCTCCTGAGTAATTGCCCGTGCCTTTTCCAATATCTTTGCTCGCACCTATTGTTGCTCGTGCCTCTTAATCAACTTTGTTCCTTTGACTATTTGACTAATCCACATGTCATGACACGTCATCTGCAATATATAAAACTCTATTTTTCCCAATACAGATAGTCCCTCCACTTTCCATTTATTTATCAATTAAATACTTGGGAAGTGGATTGCTTTAAAAAGGGAATTTTTGTCATCATTAATGCTATGACATCATTGACGCTTCAATTGTCTTTTCCATTTAATGCTCTGTACACGTATCGTCTTTTCCACCGGCTCCATAGTTTTGCAGCCTTTTTTCAAAAACTTTTACGGCTCCACTATTCACGAAGAGCTAGTTGCCTTTATTATAGGCTTTCCATCATTCCACTTCTTTCCTTTGACGGTTGTTTTCATATATAAATTCAACCTGCTTTCTCTTGTTTTCTTCTTCATAAAGTTTTACCAAGTATTTTATTCTTCGACACTTATTCACTTTTTCCCCACTTTACTCTTTTTCACCATGTCGTCTTCAAACCCTAACCCTAGAAGAACTCCAATCTTAGATAACTTCTCCAATGCCCCAGTTAGACATAGAAGGGGTAGAGGTGGTAGACTCCGTAGTTTAGGATCTACTCGGGGTGGTAGTTTTGGTTCTGCTGCTCCTTCATCTAGTTCTGGTATCGTTTCTAGAACCAGAGGTTCTCTTACACGAAAATCATCTTCTAAAGGCAAAGAACCTTCAGAACCTTTACAAGAGCCTTTAGTGGAAATAGTACCCCATGAATTATCCTTTGATCACGACAAAGAATCTCTTAGCAAACAAGTTGTCGGCTTAGAACACGCCGATACTTATCCTACTTTAATTACAGAAGTTTTAACTTCTGTAGTTTGTAGAGATTGCCACTGGAGTAGTAATTTCCCTATTGAAATCCCTAATCCAAATCAAAGAATATCTTCTTACAAAGATGGCCATTCTTTTGTTTACACTTATCCCTTTACTTTGGGATTTAAACCAGCTATCGATCCTGTAATCCTTGACTTCTGCCGTTTTTTCAAGGTCTGCTTAGCACAAATTGGCCCAATCATTTGGAGAGCTGTAGCTTGTTTAAGATATTTGTCGAACAAGGTTGGTGCTGATTTTTCCTTCCCCCACCTTATTCATTTTTACTCCCCAGGCTATTCTACAATGGTGTTTTCACCTTAGTAGCGAGGAGTGAAAGGGTTTTAGTGAGCCACGAAGATGATAAAGATCGTGGCTGGTATGCACTGTTTGTTGTTGTACCCACGGTGGGTTTAGTGGGTGAAGAAAACATTTCCTTTCCTGAAAAATGGAACCTTGCACGTAAGTTTTCTTCTTTTTTCATATCTCTTTCCTTAAAATCAACCCCTTTTCTAATTTTTACTTTCTTCTACTTTTTTGCTGCAACCATGGGAATTGTGGATCTCATCCCTGATTTTCATGGTTGGGTAGATAAGCTATTGAAGATCGTGCCTATGGAGGCTAGGTCTTGGAAGTTTATTTCCAATCTTCACGGTTGGAAAGTAAAAAACCCATGGTAAGAATTTTTGTTTCTCTCTTTTCTTATCTTCTCGTACGTAAAATTTTCTCTCTATTGATTCAATCTTTACCCTTTTTATCAGAATTTTCAAATAGAGGAATTGTTGCAGAAGCTGTGGCAGCCACTCGTGCCTCTTCAGGAGCTTACCTCAACTTAGGTAGAGCTCAGGGTACTTTAGTGAAAAGAAAGTTCATGGATGAGGACTCTGAAGAAGAAGAGGGAGAGGATAGTTCTCTAATCCCTAGGCAAAGAGTTAGGAGGCGTATCGTGTCTGATCACGATGTTGAAGCTTCACCTCCTCGTACCTCTCCTAGTGAAACTGTTCACCTCGTCTTTGATGACGATATAGCCCCCCGAGACACTCATGAGTCTATTAGGGAACTTTTTGCTTGGGGCTTTGAAGGTGGTGAATTAGGTCCGGTTTTGGATGAACCTCCACTTTCCTCTTTTTCTACTCCTATCTCTTCTATTCTTCCTTTACCCGCAACTTCCTCTTTGCTTACCCTACCAGCTTCTATTTCTCCTCCTGTTGTTTTTACTTCCTCTACCGCTCCTCCTTCCATAGTTCCCTTTTCTACCTTTCAACATATAGAAGCGGGTTCTTCGAGTAGAAGTGCCACTATGAGGAGCGTGACCATAGAAGTTCCGGCAAATAGCAGCCTCCTGAGGAAATCCGGTTAAGCAGACGTATGGCTTGGGCCTTTGATTGGCGCAATTGAAAAAAAGAAAATGGACAGCCACAGCTGCTTGACCCTAATGAACGATATTGTTCATTCCACTCTGAGGGTATTTTTCTTACTTATTTAAAAAGCTTTTTTTTACCTTCAGATTCTTACTTTTCTTCTCTGTTGCTTGCAGGCTAACCTTATTGGTACAGAGTTGATGGGCAGAATCTCTCTTTTAGAGAAGGTGGCCCGTGACTCTGAGGAAAATATTCTTGAAGCCGAGAGAGTGGCTCACGAGGCTAAGTTGGAGGCAGAAAATTGGAAGGGGCAATTTGAAAGTGCTCAAATAGCCTTGGAAGATTTGCAGGAAAGTAGGAGCCATCTAGAGCAGCAGAGGCGTGCAATAACTTCAGAGTTGGCTGTGGCTAAAGCTCTTCGATCCAAATAGAGAAGGACAAAGAGCGCCTTAAGTTTTCTTTCTCGGATCAGTTGTCAAAGGCAAGTGAAGAGATTAGAAAGCTTAGGGGATTTCTTAATCAAAAAGAGGTGTACGCGGGGGAGTTGGTGCAAAATCTGACTCAAGCTCAAGAAGATTTGAGAATTTCTTCAGATAAAGTTCGTACCTTAGAAAATTCTCATATCTCCCTCCAAACTTGTTTCAATTCGACTTTGATCGAGAATGAATAATTGAAAATCGAAATTGCTGCTTGGGAAAGAGATTATAAACTTCTTGAGGAGAAGTTAGATATCGAAGTAACTTGGACCTTTCTGAATTCTCGGCGTGATGCTTTAACTAAAGCTAGCCAAGAAAACTTTGATTTAAAGTCTGAATTGGCTAAGGTCTTAGAGACTATTGAAAAAACTCAACAGACATTAGACTCTCCTTTTCCTGCAGTTGATGTCCCCATAGCTGAAAATCCTGAACTTGAAATAGCCGGGACTGAAGATCTTGAATATGAGAATATCGCGCCCATAACACAAGTTCCCGAGGATAAAGCTGCCGTGACTCAGGTTTCAGAAGTTGAAACTTCTATGACTCTTGCTCCCATCATCGAGCCTGTTATCTTGAGTCAAGTTGATATCGTGCCTGCAACTCAAGTTTCTCCCGAAACTAGCATCGTCACTTCTGATGCACTTGCCTCCCAATGAATTAACTTTTTCTTTTACTGACAAATGATGGTTAATCCCTTAGTTTATTTAAGGGTTTCTTTTTGGAAAAAGTCCCCAGTTCTCAGAACGGGACGTTTGTATAGAACATTTTGATGACTAAGTTTTGTACTTAGTTTATTTTTTAAATATATTAAGAAGTTTTTATTACTTATATTTATTCTACTCTTGCCTTTTTATTCTTAAGGACTTAGAGAATAGTTTTGTATTTTTATCCTTTGAAAATGCTTGATGATTAACCTCATGACTTATCAACATGAGTTTTATAAAAGAGGGCCCTTTTATATATCGACACTTAATGAAGAAGACGTCTCAACTTCATAATGGTGTTTTAATACGATCAAAGAAATAGGAACACACATGTTTTGTTTGAAATAACTTTGACAAGTTTTTATTTATGAACATTGACAAGATTTTGAATAATACTTTACATGTATTTGAATTACATCTATAAATTTATCGTAACTGTTTTTCTTGTAACAGATTTTTATACAAAAAGAACAATAGAAACGAGATTTTTACTTATAACCCGTTTTGATACATAGTTTTTACCCTAACTATTGAGGGATATATGTAAGATCCCTTTGGTTTCGAAACATTAGGAAGGGTTTGAGAAGTGACTTCATTGTTCTCATGGGAAAGAACACTATGACGAGTGTTTTGTCTTCATAGCTTTTATCTTGCACTTGTCTTCACAGCTTTTCGCTTTTACTCTTTCACTTTCTGCATACACGTGCCTGTGTATACTGCACAATCCCCCAAGTGTTTGAGCGTTGAAGTATAAAACCTCGAGCACTTGTTAATGTCTATCTCTTGGTCCTTTTCCTAAAAAGGAAAAACATACAGGACTCGGAGGTGCAATTATAGATGAAGACAGCTTAACCCGTTTGTATTTCTATCAGAACAATTGTAACCCTAGGCCAGGAATTTTATTGTATTCTGTTTTGCCTTACAGGTCGTGACTCATCATTTAGTACGGGTTAGCGTTTTGCCTAAAATCTAAAATTGTTAGTAAAACTTTAATAATTTAAAAATAAATTTTAACATGATGATACCCGACCGTGGGTATTTCCTTAGAAGTAATATCTCTTCAAATGGACAACATTCCAGTGCGAAGGTAGGATTTTCCCGTCCATCGTTTTTAACTCGTATGCTCATTTCCATGCAATATCCCTAATTCTATAGGGTCCTTCCCATGTTTGACTTAGCTTTCCTGAATTAGCAGGTTTTGTAGACTGAAAACCCTTTTTGAGCACGAAGTCCCCAATTTTGAAGAATCTGAGGCGTGCCTTTCTGTTATAATATCATTCAATAACTTGCTTCTGTGCTGCCATTCTTATTAAGGCAGTTTCTCTTTTTCCCTCGATTAAATCAAGGTTAACCCGCATCTCTTCATTATTCGATTCCTCCGTTGTTTGCATGAACAGTGTGCTTGGTTCTCCTATCTCGACTGGAATCGAGGCCTCAGTTTCATACACCAATGAGAATGGTGTTTCTCCCATGCTTGTTTTTGTAGTAGTACGATAAGCCCATAAAACTCCAGGTAATACCTCAGGACAATTACCCTTTGATTCCTGTAACCGCTTCATCAAATTATTGATAATGATCTTGTTTGTGGATTCCGCTTGTCCATTCCCTACTGGGTGTATGGTGTGGATGTTATTCTTTTGCTTTGCCAACTTTGAAAAAATTCTGTGATTTGAGCTCCTACGAATTGTGGAGCATTATCACACACGATATCCTTTGGTACTCCGTTTGAGAAGGTCCGAGACATCTTGCTAAGGGGCCACCGAACTTTTTTCGATATAAATTTCCTTGTTTTAAATAGTATCGGGCTACCTTTTTTCGTAGAGCGTAAGCCTTTTTTTGTCATCAGGGACGGTACCATACTACAAAAAAGTAACAATTTCGTTCCTCCAATCCCAGGTTAAATGATTGAAATTTACCTCATACTTATTAGATTCAAGAGCTGAGTGGAATAAATGTATTATTGAAGCGCTAACATCATTCGATACATCATCTATGGATGCAAGGTTAGCTAAAGCGTCTGGTTCACCATTTTCATCCCTTAGAATTTGCATGACTTTCCAGGTTTGGAATTGATTAATTAATTCTCACACCTTCTCCAAATACTGTTGCATCCTGACTTCCATGGCTGTGAAAGTCCCCAGCATTTGGTTAATCACAAGTTGTGAATCACTTTTGATCACTATTTGATTTATTCCAAGTTCCCGTGCCAATTCTAGTCCTGCAATCATAGCTTCATATTCTGCTTCATTGTTAGTCATGGAGATACATTTAATAGCATGTCTAATAGTTTCACCCGTAGGTGGTACTAAGACAATACCTAATCCTGCTCTATTTACATTAGATGATCCATCAGTAAATAATGTCCACGTACCTGGATTAGCCCCATTAAGTACCTGCACTTGTTTATCAGCTTCGAACTGTATCCCTTGACTGAAATCAACCACGAAATCAGCTAATACTTGAGACTTTATTGTCGTTGTAGGTAGGTATGTGATTTCATACTCACTTAGTTCTATAGCCCATTTGGCTAACCTGCCTGACAGTTCGTGTTTATGTAATATACTCGTAATAGGTATGCAATTACCACAACAATGGGATGACATTGAAAATATGGTCTTAATTTTCTAGATGCCATAATTAAAGCAAGTGCTAGTTTTTCCAGCTGTGGATA
>MU683475.1:21140-32363 GCA_026770625.1 Nicotiana glauca
TAAGAAACCCAGAAAGAAAAAAACCAATATAGGAACTACAACTAAGAAAGAATAAGAATAAGAAGAATTGCTTAAGTAAGGTAGTCGCTTCTTTTTTTCGGTATGCCGCTCCGCGAGCAAGGAGTGCCACGCACGAGCGGAGCAAAAAGAAAGCAAGGGGAATTCTTCTCTTTTTTGGGGAGAAATCCTTTGATTGCGTATTGAATATAGATCCATGTCTTTTCTCCTATTCAGATAGATAGATTTTGACCTGCTAGATTTTGACCTGCTTCTATCTCATATTCATAATAATATGTCCTAACATGTTTATTTTTTTTTTCAAAAACTTTTTTAAAATAATGTGTGGACATACAATTCTTATCATTTTTTTCTTTTTTCACTTGAAAATCTATTTTTAAATTTGAAAAAGTAATTCTCATCACTTTTTTAATTGAAAATGGGAATTTTCTAGTTTTTAATTTTACAAATTTACCCCATATTTTTAAACAATATCATTTTGATTGTTTATGATATATTTTTTGTTGATTTTTTGGACTGCTACTTCTTTTTCTTGTAACATCTGCATCTTCTTAATGCCTTTGGCTAATAATAATCACGTACTTCATCAAAAACAAAAACAAAATAGCATTTTGATTGCTTATTTCAAGTAGGATAATCAAATTGGGGTGGTTTTGATATTTTTTTTACAAGTTTTGGGGTATTAATCATGTTTCATGGTTTTGAAAAAAAAGACATCCAAATATGTTGCAAAAATTATAACCAAACATAACTTCATCTCCAATTCAAATTTTAGTAAAATTCCAAATTTGAAAAAAAAAAAAAAAATTGGAATCATGTCCAAACGCCTACTAAATGTACTGATGAATTCGGACGGATTCTATTCTTTTTTGTTCCTTCTTTCTGTCGCCCTGTTTTTGAAACGTCGTTGTCCTGTTCTTGCAGATATTCACTAATGTGAATTCGCTACCAAGTCCAGGTAATTATGCATTACAATAATTTTAGTTATTTAAAATTTTATCATAACAATTTCAATGAAAATTTATGATTGTGTAAATTTCTAGTGATGATTATTGTGGGTAACATTCTTTAGGATATAACATCCTTTTCAGAAGTAAAAAAATCCTTTTATGTACATTTTTGCGACTCTATAAGTAAGGATGTAATAGCAATTTGGATCTCAATGTGATCTTTCCCTACTTCTACCTATGGAGTACCAATTTATTCTTCCACGTGCTTCTTGAGAATGTTATATTTTTCTTAAGAAAAGAGGTTTATGATTTGATTTATTAATCCTATTACTAATTTTTGATTTATGCCATATATGTTAGTGGGAACTTCTCTCTTTCATTTTTGCTGTATTGCATTTACCGGGTAAATGAATCTCACTTCTAATTTTATGCTCTGATGGAGTATGCGATAAAAGAGTTTATCTTTGCTTTGTCCAAAAAGTCTTCACATGTATTTTTTGTTCTTTTCATACGATGAAATTAACTTTGAATAGAAACTGTGCGCAAGATTTTCTAAATTCCTACAGGTGCCTGATAACACTAAATGAAAATTTTAGGTACATGAGTTCCTGGTAGGAATTTAGGGTAGGAACATGCATGGAGTCGGAGCATGAGATTTTCAATTAAGCTTCTACATGAGCATATATTAAGTAACTTTACGTATGGAAGTGAAGAGCAGACATATATATATATATATATATATATATATATACAGTATGATGGAGTGCAAATAACCAACGACAAATTTAATTAATAGTACTCCCTCCGTTTCAATTTATGTGAACTCATTTGACTGGGCACGGAGTTTAAGAAAAGAGAGAAGATTTTTGATCTTGTGGTGTAAAATGAGGCACATTTATTTTGTGTGGCTATAAATTATGGCATAAAGGTAAATTATTTCCAAATAAGGAAAAGATTCATTCTTTTTGGCACGGACTAAAAAGGAAATAGGTTCACATAAATTGAAACGGAGGGAGTATGATTTTACTTCTTTGATAGTTTCTTTAATATATATGCTAAGCCCAACAGTTACTGTCCATGTTACTTTTTTTTCCCCGGTGTGCATTCTGATGGAACAACCCCATAAAATTTTGAAACTTATCAAGGTCCACATTGTAAACACTCTTACCTTATAATACTCTTTTTTCTGTAGATTCTGTTTTCCTTTACGTACCTGCATGAAAGTAAACTATATTTTTGTTTGTATTCATATTGGAAGCGTATTATTTGTCCATCCATACAGGTATCGTGTATTTTGTTAAATGCTCAGTAACAATGGAATTCATTTTTGTGAAATTTCGCCATTAAAGAGCAGAGAAAGCTCACACGAGAAATCAAAGAAGAAGACAAAGTGCAGGGATGGACAGTTATAACCGCTTTTCGGAATTGAAAATTAAAAAATGCACAAACTCCCACACACTCATATATATAGACCTCTACTCACTTCTATATCTAATCTCTAGCACTCCTAACAGAAAATCTATACAGCTGTACATATCAATCAGTCACATGTGTATTTCTACACCCCCCTTCAAGCTAGGTATAGAAAAAATGTTCAAAATACCTAGCTTGGACATCAAATGATAATGCTGAGCAGTTCCCAACCCCTTAGTAAGTAAATCATTGTCACGACCCAATTTCTATACCCAGTCGTGATGGCGCCTCTTGTGAAGACAAGGCCAGCCAACTACCCCAAATCCTCTCTTAACAATTACTAAACATAAACGAATAGAAAGTACAACTTGATGGCATTAAAAACTACTAATTACAACCCAACACAACCCGACCGGGGTGTCATAAGTCATGAGCATCTAAAGAAGACTGAACACCACTACAGGGCCAATAATATATACAAAATAAAATCTGGAGTTCAAAAGATGAAGTCCGGTGCCGCGAACGCTGGCGGTCACCTTGCTCAGCTACAATTGTAATAACTTCAATCCGCTATTAACCCGCTTCCGGGTGAATAATACCTGCAACTGCACGCGAGGTGCAGGGAGTAAAGTGAGTACTCCAACTCAGTGAGTAATAAGAGTAAATAATAACTGAGCAGCAGAAATCACGTAAGCCACTCCATCATGCTATAAAGAACAGTGCAATCCTTTGAGAAATCAGTAAAACCGTAAAATCCTTTAGAAAGTATCTGGGCTCAGTTAAAACTTCTTTTGAAAATATCTTTTTCAACAGTTAAGCAAATGAATGCATAATCAGATAGTGCAAGTCCGCACGTAAATCAGCCCCTCGGGCACAGCACTCCATTAATAAATAACACCAAGGTATCTGGTAAACAGTGCAAGAAGTAGCATGGATGCCAATGATATGAGAGTGCTGAATGTCATGACAAACATTACAAAATAAGAACAAATGCATGAGTGCAATGCAATGCGTAAGACGGTACACTCCGGTACCCGCTGTGGCGTGAAAGCCCGATCCATTTAACGTCGACGACGCTCATTGGAGGTGTGTACAGACTCCGGAGGGGCTCCTACAGCCCAAGCACAATATCGAGTCATCTTGTGGCATCAATTAATTCCTGGTCAGTCATTGTTACCTGACCAATTACAACATACAGTGTCATTGTTACCACTGTTTCAAGTCACATCATATAGTGTCATTATTACCACTGTTGCAAGTCACATCATACAGTGTCATTATTACCACTGTTTCGAAATCACTGCTGCGGCGCGTAGCCCGATCCATGCTTAGTCCAGAAATCAACATAAGCCTCTTGGACATTTGTAAAACAGTAGTTCTCAGCCTGAAATATCATTTAAAATATCATTTAAGTTTTCAAAACTTAGAAGTATGGCTGAGTTTGCAAAATAGTATTTAAAACCTTGAACTGAAACCAAATGATATGCAAGATATGCTAAAAGAGTAATATCAATCCCTGAAGGATTCACATAGTTGGCACGAAGCCCCAAACATGGAAATCACCCCAAATTATAATGATAGCAAGTAGTTTCAGTCAAATACGCGGTAAAAATCAACAACCGGGACAGACCAAGTCACAATCCCCAACGGTGCTCTACCCCACGCTCATGTCCGGTGTGCAAGTCACCTCAATACAGCACTATGATGTGCAAATTCGGGGTTCCAAACCCTCAGGATATCATTTACAAGTATTACTCACCTCGAACCGGTGAAATCTCTATCTCGCGACACCTTTGCCCCTCAAATCGGCCTCCACGTGCGTCGAATCTAACTAAAATCAGAGCGAATGCATCACAATATGCTAATGGAACAGTACCCAATCGAAAACAATCAAAAAATAACAAAAATCTCGAAACTAGCAAAACTCGAGCTCCGGGCCCACTTCTCGAAACTCAATTTTTTTTACGTCATCGGGTTCCTTATCTCGCCACGAGTCTAACCATACAAAAATTATCCAAATCCTATATCATTTCGACCCTCAAATCCGTGATTCTATCCAAGAGGGTTTTCTACCCTTTTCCAACAAAATTCTCAGACTAAACGCTAAAACTCGTAATAGATTCAAGTTATACAACCAAAATTTAGTTAAGAACACTTACCCCGTTGTTCTCTATGAAAATCGGACCAAAAATTGCCTTAACCGAGCTCCAAATCGTCAAAAATGGGAAATGGGAACGAAGTCCCATTTCCAGAACTTAACCTTTCTGTCCAGGCCTATTTCCGCTTTTGCGGTCCAAGGACAGCTTCTACAGTCCCGCTTTTGCGGAAAATAATCCGCTTCTGCGGTCTCTTAATTTGCCCGACCAACCGCTTCTGCGGTCCACCTATCGCAGAAGCGATTTCGCTTCTGCGGAATAAAATCCGCTTCTGTGGTTCCTGGCCAAACGTCCACTTTCCGCTTCTGCGGCTGCCAAGCCGCTTTTGCGTCTCCGCTTCTGCGGCTCCAAAATTGTAGAAGCGAAAATACCAAAAACAGCAGGCCTAAAAAATTTCATAAGTCCAAAAATTCTCCGTTTAGCCATCCGAACTCATCCCGAGGCCCCCGGGACCTCATCCAAAAATACCAATACGCCCTATAACGTTATTCAAAGTTGTTCAAATTATCAAAACGCTTCAACTAACACCCGAATCATCAAATTACATCGAATTCAAGCCTAAGTTCTTTTAAAACTTCCAAAACACACATTCGATCAAAAACCCAACCAAACCACGTCTGAATAACCTTAAATTTTGCACACATACCCAAATCACCTAAAGAAGCTACAGCAACTGTTGAAATTCCATTCCGACTCTCGGATCAAAATCTCACCTATCAACCGGAATTTACTAAAATACTAACTTCGCCAATTCAGGCCTAATTCTACACCGAACCTCCAAAATTACTTCCGATCATACTCCTAAGTCATAAA
The DNA here is from genome assembly GCA_026770625.1 of Nicotiana glauca. Taxonomy (NCBI): domain Eukaryota; kingdom Viridiplantae; phylum Streptophyta; class Magnoliopsida; order Solanales; family Solanaceae; genus Nicotiana; species Nicotiana glauca. The sequence continues at coordinate 26,491 of MU683475.1, forward strand.
TCATCCCCCGAAACTAACCGAATCATCGGAATTCAAATCCGAGACTTCTAACACATAAGTCAATGTCTATTTGACTTTTCCAAAACAAATCTTCCTTAAAGAGACTAAGTGTCTCATTTTCTACTAAAACCAATCCAACTCGACTCGATCACCTCAAATACTGATAATGAAGCATAGAGAAACATAAGATGGGGGAAATGGGGCGGTAACTCACGTGACGACGGGTCGGATCGTCACAATCATCTTCTTGTTGTTTTGTTGGCACATATGTAGGACATATGTAACGACCCGACCGGTCGTTTTTAGAATTCATACCCCAATCCCCCATTAACTGCTTTCCCTAAGTTCATTTATGCTATTTTGGTTTGCCGGAATGTTCAGTATTTGGATTCGGAGTGTTTTGGGATACTTAGTCCCTAAATGAGAGCTTAAGAGTTGAAAAATGGTCCATATTTGAAACACTATGAAGACTACCTTGGAATGGAAACTCGATGGTTCCTTTAGCTTCATTAGGTGATTTCGGGGTTGGAAGCGTGTTCGGAATGTGTTTTGGAGGTCCGTAGCTAATTTAGGCTTGAAATACCGAAGGTTGAATTTTCGAAGTCTCCAGTCCGATAGTGAGTTTTTGATCTGAGGGTCGGAATGGAATTCTGGAAGTTGCAGTAGCTCTGACGTATCATTTGGGATGTGTGTGCAAACTTTCAGGTCATTCGGACGTGATTTGGTTAGGTTTTTTATCGAAAGCGTATTTTGAAGATTTGGAAGTTCATAAGCTTGATTTATGGTTAAATCCGTCATTTTGATGTTGTATTATGTGATTTGGAACTTTGAGCGAGTCCTTGTTAGTTTATATGACTTGTGTGTGTGATTGGTTGAGGTCCCGGGGGCCTCGGGTGTGTTTTGGATGCTCAACGGGCAAAGTTTGGAGTTAGAAGGAAAAAGTTGCAGCAAGCTTCTAGTATGTTCGCTTCTGCAGTCCTGGAGCCACAGAAGCGAAGCCGCATCAGCGGCTTCTTCACCGCATTAGCGGAGCCGCATAAGCGGCCATCTTTCTGCATAAGCGGAATTGCCCCATCCCAGGAGAACCGCAGAAGCGGTCTTCTTCCCGCGTAAGCGCAACCGCAACCGCAGATGCGGTTTTGAGTTCGCAAAAGCGGACACAACCCTCTTAAGTTGAACCGAAAAAGAGGTTAGTCTCACCGCAAAAGTGGGACCGCAAAAGTGGAAATCTCTGGTATGAAATAGAATAATCCGAGGGTTTGTTTCAAAAGTTGGAAAATCAATTGGGAGCTCGGGAGAAGGCGATTTTGGATGGATTTTGAAGAGAAGATTAGTGGGTAATGTTTCTTTAACCTTATTTAGTTGTTTTCTATCAATATCTAGTTAAATCCACCATTTAAAATTCGAATTCAAGGCCAAAATTGAGGAAAATTGGATGAAACTTCTTAGACTTAATTATTGTGATTTGAATGGGCATTTGACCTCTGATTTGGGAGATTTTTATATGGTTGGACTCGTGACAGTACGAGGGTTCTGAAACTATGAAAATTATTCAATCCCGAGACGTTGGCTGGAGCGGCATTTTGGTCATTTTACCTATTTTCGTGCCCTAGCACTAAATTTTATAGTGGAATCAGTCATTTGCAATATTATTTACAATGTGTGATTTAGTTGACTAGATTTGGTCCATTTGGAGTCGAGAACTCGTGGCAAGAACGTGTTTGCTAGTTGATGTTAGCCGATTCGAGGTAAGTATCTTGCCTAACCTTGTGTGGGGGACTTCCCCTTAGGATTTGAGTCTTCTCTGTTGATTTTATTTCCGTGTACGTGAGGTGACGAGTGCGTGCTCGGATTTATTTGTGGTAAATATTCCCTTTTAGGCTCTTAGACTCTTGAAATCACCGAGTATGAAGATGATATTGATACAATTGAGTTCCCTATTATTAGTTTCACCTCTACATGTCTTACTTGGTATTTGTTTGCCCTTCTTGATTTATTCTTGCCGTTTAATTGACTTTTACGTGTTTAACTGAAGACAATTACCCTTCTATAGTCATATTATCCGTCCTAACTACTCGCCTTTAATTGGAAATCATAAATGTTATATCTCATGTAATTAATCGGTCTTAATTGGAAAGAAGATAGATATCTTATAATTAGTTGATATTTCCTTAAATTGTAATTATTTGATTCATGTTAACTTCCTTACTGTTTGGATACTCCTTGATTGTAAGTTCATCCGTGACTTCGTTCAAATATATTACATGTCCAACTGTTGTGGTATCGGTGTAGTAATTATGCCCTTATTATGTCTTGTTTTGTCGTTGAGGTTATTGTGTTTTTCCTTGGTGTTCCGTGACCTTATTAGGTATTGTTGATTCCCTTGCCGGGACGTTATTGTTTCTATTGTTGATTCCCTTACCGGGACGTTATTGTTTCTATTGTTGATTCCCTTGCCGGGACATTATTGTTTCTATTGTTGATTCCCTTGCCGGGACATTATTGTTTCTGTTGTTGACTCCCTTGCCGGGATATTGCTACTCTATTATTTGGGCTGTACATCTATGTTGATTGTGCCGTAGTGCGGGATACCAGGAGATCCCCAGCATATATATTGAGGATACCAAGAGATCCTCGGGATACCAAGAGATCCCCAGTACATCTATTGAGGATACCAAGAGATCCCCAGTACATCTATTGAGGATACCAAGAGATCCTCAGGATACCAAGAGATCTCTACTATAAATATTGAGGGTACCAATAGATCCTCGGGATACCAAGAGATCCCCAGTACATCTATTGAGGATACCAAGAGATCCTCGGGATACCAAGAGATCCCTAACACACATATTTATGTTTGAGACTACGTGACGATATCCTGGGAGATCCCCGTTAAACTCATTGTGTTCTGAACTGATATTTTCATTGATTTCCGGGTGCGAATAATTCGGGTGCTGGTCGTTCCATTTCTTATACTTACAAGTTGGTAGAATTCTTGTTAGGTACACTTGCACAAGTATACACGTAGTTGGACCCTCCTATTAGAGATGAATCCCTCCTGATGTGGCTAGGGGTGGAGATATGCCCTCGTTTACCCATTATATATGTGAGAGTGGCCCTAGTTGACTAGTTAGTTGTTAGCATGACCGTGAGATTAATGGGACACAAGATACCAAGTGTTAGACTTTAGATGCTGGGTTTTCATGAGCTGTGGCAGGTCCGAGATTTTTGGTAAAGTTGTGGAAAGAGTTGAAAAGACCTTATGTAAGCATCATTGCAGAATAATGAGTTGGTGACTGGTTTGTCCTTGCTGTGTTGTGACCTTAGGATTTGGATTATGATTCTGTAGTCATTTCGCATCATCATTTATTATATTCTCGTTGTTACTTGTTCCCCTTTTTCCTTCATTGTGAGTTGTAGCATTTAGTCATTCATGCAGTCTTTACATAATTATATATCATTTCTATTATCCCTATGATTATACTGTTTATTGACCGGTAGGTGTCTTGACTGTTCCTCGTCACTACTCCATCGAGGTTAGTCTTGGTACTTACTGGGCACCGCCGTGGTGTGCTCATACTACTCTTGTGCACATTTTTGTTGTGCAGATACAGGTACTCCCGTTCAGTTCTGCCAGTCTTAGAAGGAGGCGTATTGGTAGAGACTTCACGGTATATGTGCTACGTCCGCAGATCGAGGAGTCCCTTTCCAGCTTTTCTGTAATAAGTATAGTTCTTGCAGTATTTTCTCCTTTGTAAAGATATTCTTGAGTCAGAGCATCTTATGTATCCCGTTAGCTTGTGATTTGTGAGTTTTCGGGTTTTTGGAAAGCTTTGTTAGCTTTGAGGATTGTTGTGGTATGTGCCGAGCGGCACCTTAAACCCTGTTTATTTTACCAGTTTAGTTTTATTTATTTTCTTCCGCAAATTTTTGTTTATTTTCCACATTGTTAGACTTACCTAGTCATAGGGACTAGGTGCCATCACGGCATGTTCATGGAGAATGAACTGGGGTCGTGACAAGATGGTATCAGAGCTCTAGGTTCATAGGAGTCACAGATCACAAGCCGGTTTATTAGAGTCTCGTGGATCGGTATGGAGACGTCTGTACTTATTTCCGAGAGGCTATGTAACCGTTAGGAAAAATTCAACTTCACTTGAATTCCCTGTCGTGTGAGATTTTTGACATCCAAAACACTAAACCTCTGTCTTCTACTCTCTCACAGATGGTAAGGACACATATTACTCGAGACGATCAGGGACCCGCGCCCCCTGCTGCAACTGTTGGAGGTCGGGGCCGAGGTAGAGTTCGAGGAAGCGCATGAGGTGCAGCGAGAGAGCCTGCGCGAGCTGCCGTCGAGGTACCACCAGCAGATCCAGCCAGAGTCCAGGTACCTAACACGCCCACTGCTACTACTACCCCAGCTATTCAGGAGACGTTGGCACAGTTCATGAGTATGTACACCACTTTGGCTCAGGCAGGATTGCTTACCCTTGCTGCAGCCACATCCCAGGCCGGGGGAGGAGCATAGACTCCCGCTGCCCGCGCTCCTGAGCAGCGAGCGCATGTTGAGCAGGTTCCAGAGATTATTCCTGTGCCACCTTCGGCACTAGTTCAGCCCGAGGGCATGGCAGCGACTTCCGAGCAGGAGCAGATGAGACTAGAGAGGTTCAAGAAATATGATCCTCCAGTGTTCAGTGGATTAGAATCAGATGATGCCTTAGGGTTTCTTGATGAGTGTTACCATATTCTCCGTACTATGGGTATCTCTGGATCGAGCGGGGTTTCCTTCACTACTTTTCAGCTTCGAGGAGCCGCCTATGATTGGTGGCGCACCTATGAGTTAGACAGTCCAGACAAGGCAGCTTCACTGACTTCGACTCAGTTTTCAGTTATGTTCCTGAGAGAGTTTTTTCCTCAGAGCCTCAAGGATGCATGGCGCACGGAGTTTGAGCATTTGCACCAAGGTGCTATGTCTGTCTCGGAGTATGCTGTCTGTTACACCAGTTTGGCTAGACATGCCTCAGCCTTGATTTCTACTGTTCGTGATAAGGTTCGCCGGTTTATTGAGGGACTTATTCCCAGCATCAGATCCAGTATGGCTTGTGAGTTAGAGATGGACATTCCATGTCAGCAGGTGATAAACATTGCTAGGAGGATAGAGGGCATGCATGCCAGAGAGAAAGGGCAGGCAGGGTCATGAGAGAGAGAGAGAGTAGACGAGATCAGGAGAGATATCTTGAGGAGGCGAGAAGGCCTCGTAGGCCAGTGAGATATACTGGTCCTGGTTTCGGAGGTAGGGTACGCCATGGTAGAGGTTTTACGTGTCAGCCAGTTCAATTCGCGTTTTAGGCCTTGCATGGTGATTCAGGTGTTCATGGGTCTCGGAGTACCCGTATCGCACAGTTTCCCCGCCTTATCAACGGGGAGGGTGCCTTGAGTATGGAGGTACTAGCCACATGGTGAGAGATTGTCCCAGACTTTGGACCGGTGTGTCCCAGTGAGGTATTCAAGCAGGTAAAGGGCGCCCAAGAGGGGGAGGCCAGGCTCGTTGATGTGTTCCATATGGTAGGCTTGAGGCCGGTGCGCCAGTTGAATAACATTCAGGTACGGATTTGGTTTATTGTTGAGGGGAACTATCTGTAGCCCATCACAGTTCTACCTATCAGGGTGAGTTCCTTGTTTATTGTTCCATTTATGGAAGAGCTTCATGATTTGCACTCTATTTATGTGATTATCCTGTTGGGAGGTTCTATGAGTGATAGCCGTGTCTATTGTCTGTTTCTAGCTGTTGTCGAGAGCTACGAGGCTAGTAGTAAATTCCTGTTGTTTGTTTTGGTAGGTTTGATGTCACTTTTGAGTATTCTTGCTTA
>MU683475.1:33516-60152 GCA_026770625.1 Nicotiana glauca
TTGGCTAAGATTTGGTTAATCGGGTTTTCTGTCATGTGGTTTTCGTGGTTATTGTATCATCACCAGTGTTGTGGAGGTTTGAAAGGAGTTCCTATCGGATATGAGGCTTATGGCAGGTACGGATTTGATCTCAGGCAGGTATTGCTACCAGAAATGTGATTGTGGGCCTATGTGTGAGGTTTCGTGTTGTGTGGTTGTACTCTGTGTGTGTTGACTTGTATTGAAATGGTTGGTTGAGATTGATATCGGACATGGATTTAGGATCGGGTCTTTTGGAAATGGATGGAAGGTGAGAATTCTGGCTTGATTGCTTACAGGTATTGCTAGGAAGGTTAAATTTAAGTTGAGATGGTGTCGTCATGCTTATGTGGATTGGGGTGACGTGGGATCACCCGCGGGTGTATGTGGGAAGTGTGCACTCAGTGACTTGAGGGTTTCAGGTGTGTTCTCTATGCTCGTTCGAGGACGAACGAATGCTTAAGTGTGGGAGGATGTAATGACCCGACCGGTCGTTTTTAGAATTCATGCCACGATCCCCCATTAACTGCTTTCCCTAAGTTCATTTCTGCTATTTTGGTTTGCCGGGACGTTCGGTATTTGGATTCGGAGTGTTTTGGGATACTTAGTCCCTAAATAAGAGCTTAAGAGTTGAAAAATGGTCAGTATTCGGAACAGTGTGAAGAAGACCTCGGAATGGAAATTCGATGGTTCTGTTAGCTTCGTTAGGTGATTTCGGGGTTGGAAGCGTGTTCGGAATGTGTTTTGGAGGTCCGTAGCTAATTTAGGCTTGAAATGCCGAAGGTTGAATTTTCAAAGTCTCCGGTCCGATAGTGAGTTTTTGATCTGAGGGTCGGAATAGAATTCCGGAAGTTGCAGTAGCTCCGTCGTATCATTTGGGATGTGTGTGCAAAATTTCAGGTCATTCGGACGTGATTTGATTAGGTTTTTGATCGAAAGCGTATTTTGAAGATTTGGAAGTTCATAAGCTTGATTTTTGGTTAAATCCGTCATTTCGATGTTGTATTATGTGATTTGGAACTTCGAGCGATTCTGTGATAGGTTATATGACTTGTGTGTGTGATTGGTTGAGGTCCCGGGGGCCTCGGGTGTATTTCGGATGCTCAACGGGCAAAGTTTGGAGTTAGAAGGAAAAAGTTGCAGCAGACTTCTGGTATTTTCGCTTCTGCGGTCCTGGAGCCGCAGAAGCGGAGCCGCATCAGCGGCTTCTTCACCATATTAGTGGAGCCGCATTAGCGGAGCCGCATAAGCGGCCATCTTTCCGCATAAGCGGAATTGCCCCATCTTAGGAGAACCGCAGAAGCGGTCTTCTTCCCGCGTAAGCGGAACCGCAGATGCGGTTTTGAGTCCGCAAAAGCGGACACAGCCCTCTTAAGTTGAACCGCAAAAGCAGTTAGTCTCACCGCAAAAGGGGACAGCAGAAGCGGTCCCTGGACCGCAAAAGCGGAAATCTCTGGTATGAAATAGGATAATCCGAGGGTTTGTTTCAAAAGTTGGAAAATCAATTCGGAGCTCGGGAGAAGGCGATTTTGGGTGGATTTTGAAGAGAAGATTAGTGGGTAATGTTTCTTTAACCTCATTTAGTTGTTTTCTATCAACATCTAGTTAAATCCACCATTTAAAATTCGATTTTAAGGCCAAAATTGTGAAAAATTGGATGAAACTTCTTAGACTTAATTATTGTGATTTGAATGGGTATTTGACCTCCGATTTGGGAGATTTTTATATGGTTGGACTCGTGAGAGTACGAGGGTTCTGAAAATGTAAAAATTATTCGATCCCGAGACGTTGGCTGGAGGGGCATTTTGGTTATTTTACCTATTTTCGCACCCTAGCTCTAAATTTTATAGTGGAATCAGTCATTTGCAATATTATTTACAATGTGTGATTTAATTGACTAGATTTGGGCCATTTGGAGTCGAGAACTCGTAGCAAGAACGTGTTTGCTAGTTGATGTTAGCTGGTTCGAGGTAAGTATCTTGCCTAACCTTGTGTAGGTTACTTCCCCTTAGGATTTGAGTCTTCACTATTGATTTTATTTCTGTGTACGCGAGGTGACGAGTGCGTGCTCGGATTTATTTGTGGTACATTGTCCCTTTTAGGCTCTTAGATTCTTGAAATCACCGAGTATGAAGATGATATTGATACAATTGAGTTCCCTGTTATTAGTTTCACCTCTACATGTCTTACTTGTTATTTGTTTGCCCTTCTTGATTTATTCTTGTCGTTTAATTTACTTTTACGTGTTTAACTGAAGACAATTACCCTTCTGTAGTCATATTATCCGTCTTAACTACTCGCCTTTAATTGGAAATCATAAATGTTATATCTTATGTAATTAATCAGTCTTAATTGGAAAAAAGATAGATATCTTATAATTAGTTGATATTTCCTTAAATTGTAATTATTTGATTCATGTTAACTTCGTTACTGTTTGGATACTCCTTGATTGTAAGTTCATCCGTGACTTCGTGCAAATATATTACATGTCCAACTGTTGTGGTATCGGTGTAGTTATTATGCACTTATTGTGTCTTGTTTTGTCGTTGAGGTTATTGTGTTTTTCCTTGGTGTTCTGTGACCTTATTAGGTATTGTTGATTCCCTTGCCGGGACATTATTGGTTCTATTGTTGATTCCCTTGCCGGGACGTTATTGTTTCTATTGTTGATTCCCTTGCCGGGACGTTAGTGTTTCTGTTGTTGACTCCCTTGCCGGTATATTGCTACTCTATTGTTTGGGCTGTATATCTATGTTGATTGTGCTGTAGTGCGGGATACCAGGAGATCCCTAGCATATATATTGAGGATATCAAGAGATCCTCGGGATACCAAGAGATCTCCAGTACATCTATTGAGGATACCAAGAGATCCATAGTATATATATTGAGGGTACCAAGAGATCCTCAGGATACCAAGAGATCCCCAGTACATCTATTGAGGATACCAAGAGATCCTCGAAATACCAAGAGATCCCTAGTACATCTATGGAAGATACCAAGAGATCCTCGGGATACCAAGAGATCCCTAACATACATATTTATGTTTGAGACTACAGGACGATATCTCGGGAGATCCCCGTTAAACTCATTGTGTTCTGAACTGATATTTTCATTGATTCTATCCTGGTGCGAATAATTCGGGTGCTGGTCGTTCCATTTCTTATACTTACAAGTTGGTTGAATTCTTGTTAGGTACACTTGCACAAGCATACACGTAGTTGGACCCTCCTATTAGAGATGAATCCCTCCTAATGTGGCTAGGGGTGGAGATATGCCCTCGTTTACCCATTATATATGTGAGAGTGGCCCTAGTTGACTAGTTAGTTGTTAGCATGACCGTGAGATTAATGGGACACAAGATGCCAAGTGTTAGACTTCAGATGCTGGGTTTTCATGAGCTGTGGCTGGTCCGAGATTTTTGGTAAAGTTGTGGAAAGAGTTGAAAAGACCTTATGTAAGCATCATTGCAGAATAATGAGTTGGTGACTTGTTTGTCCTTGCTGTGTTGTGACCTTAGGATTTGGATTATGATTCTGCAGTCATTTCGCATCATCATTTATTATATTCTCGTTGTTACTTGTTCCCCTTTTTCCTTCATTGTGAGTTGTAGCATTTAGTCATTCATGCAGTTTTTACATAATTATATATCGTTTCCATTATCCCTATGATTATACCGTTTATTGACCGGTAGGTGTCTTGACTGTTCCTCGTCACTACTCTATCGAGGTTAGTCTTGGTACTTACTGGGCACCACCGTGGTGTGCTCATACTACTCTTCTGCACATTTTTGTTGTGCAGATACAGGTACTCCCGTTCAGTTCTGTCAGTCTTGGAAGGAGGCGTATTGGTAGAGACTTCACGGTATATGTGCTACGTCCGTAGACCGAGGAGTCCCTTTCCAGCTTTTCTGTAATAATTATAGTTCTTCCAGTATTTTCTCCTTTGTATAGATATTCTTGAGTCAGAGCCTCTTATGTATCCCCTTAGCTTGTGATTTGTGAGTTTCTGGGTTTTTGGGAAGTTTTGTTAGCTTTGTGGATTGTTGTGGTATGTGCCGAGTGGCACCTTAAACCCTGTTTATTTTACCAGTTCAGTTTTATTTATTTTTTTCGTCAAATTTTGGTTTATCTTCCGCATTGTTAGGCTTACCTAGTCATAGGAACTAGGTGCCATCACGACATGTTCATGGAGAGTGAACTGGGGTCATGACAACATATCAACCCCTGCTGCACCTTTTCCCTTATGAAATAACAATCTATTTCTATATGTTTGGTCCTTTCGTGAAAAACTGGGTTTTTATCTATTTGCATAGCTACTTTACTATCCGTGTGGAGCTGGATTGGGGTTGAGTTCTCTCTATTCCCAGTTCTTTGAGAATTCCAACTAGCCAACTTAACTCGGAGACAGTCAATGCCATACTTCTATACTCAGATTCTACTGAACTTCTTGCCACTGTGCTCTGCTTCTTAGATTTCCAAGAAATCAATGAACCACCAAACTTAACAAGATATCCAGTAACTGACTTCCTTGAATTGGGTCAGCTTGCCCAGTCTGCATCATAATAAGCGTCAAGAGCCATTTTCCCAAAAGAATTCATAAGAATTCCCAGACCAGGCTCATTCTTCACATATTTTACTACTCTGTATGCTGCTTCTAAGTGAGACTGCTTTGGAGCTTGCATGAATTGAGTTAGAGTCTGCACACTATAGGCAATATCAGGTCTAGTTAAGGTCAGATATAGGAGCTTCCCAATCAACCTATGATAACTCCTCACATCTTCAAGTGTTGGATCATCACCCAAATGACAATGTTCATCATACTCAACAGTAGTAAGCCTCTTATTCTGCTCTATTGGTGTAATGGAAGGTTTAGCACCAGATAATCCCATTTCAACTATAAGTTCTAGAGCATACTTTCTCTGACATAGAAGGATTCCTTTTCCAGACCTGCAGACTTCAATGCCCAGAAAGTACTTCAAGTTTCCCAAGTCCTTGATTTTGAAAGCCATGCGTAGTTGATGCTTTGCTTCTTGAATCATTGTGATGTCACTCCCAGTGATAAGAAGGTCATCAACATATACTAGTATAATGACCTGTTGACCACTTTCTTTCTTGATGAACAAGGAATGATCATGTTTTCTCTGAATGAAACCTGCTTGTAAGAGTGACTCTCTGAGCTTCAAGTTCCATTGTCTTGAAGCTTGCTTGAGTCCATAAAGGGATTTGAGAAATCTGTAGCCTTTAGAATTACCCCCTTGGCTGCCAACACCAGGTGGTAACTGCATATAGACTTCTTCTTCAAGGTCACCCTGAAGAAAGGCATTGTAGACATCCATTTGAAATAGTGGTCATTGATGCATAGCAGCCAGTGCAATAATAGCTCTCACTGTAACCATCTTAACTACTGGAGAAAAGGTCTCCTGGTAGTCTATCCCTTCTTGTTGGCTGTATCCTTTGGCAACAAGCCTAGCTTTAAATCTCTCAATATCTCCATTATATTTGTACTTGATTTTGTATACCCATCTGTACCCAATAGGTACTTTACCTTTAGGAATATCCACTATCTCCCAAGTTTTGTTCACAACCAAAGCATCCACTTTTGGCTTCATTGCTTCAACCCATCTTGGATCCTTCATGGCTTCTGTGTATGATGCAGGTTCTATTTCCTCTGAGGTTGTTGTCAGGTAGGATTGATAAGTGGTTGATGATAAGCATTATAACTCAGATAATTAGACTTTTGGTACATGAAATTGGATGAAGATGCCCCATTGAGTGGACTAATATAGTCTTTCATCCAAACAGGTGGTTTTGAGCTTCTACCAGATCTTCTGAGTTGTCCAATTTGAGTATTCTCTGTGGCTCTTGTGATTGACACCTGCTTATGATCACCATCTTAAGCAATTGGTGCTTGCTCAACAGGGCCTTGATCATCTTCTTGTTTTACCAAGTCATGATCATGCACAAAATCCTTATTAACACCTTCATGCTCCTCTTCTGGTTTATGAGTTTGTTGCTGTTGCAGAGAACGACCTTCTTCTTATGACTTCAGCTCCAAGAACATAGGAGCTTATTGTGCATCATACTTTTCCAGTTGAAAAGGAAAGATATCCTCCTTGAATGTAACATCTCTACTAACAAAAAACTTCCTTTGCCTCAGTTCATATAGCTTGTAACCCTTTTGAGACACTGAATATCCCATATAAACTGCAGTAATAGCTCTTGAAGAGAACTTATCAACCTTCTCAGTCACTGTGTCAAAACACAAACACCCAATAGTCCTCAAATGTGCCATGTTGGGCTGTTTCTTGTGAAAGATCCCATATGGAGACTTCCCTGCTAGAATTGAGGAAGGTAATCGATTGATTAGATATACTGTAGTCAACACACAATCTCCCCATAAATGCAAAGGGGTGGAGCCCTGAAATCTTAGGTCTCTTGCCACCTCTAAAACATGTCTGTTCCTTCTCTCCACTACTCCATTTTGTTGTGGAGTATGTGGACAACTGCTTTGATGCATGATGCCATTATCTATCAAATAATCTCTGCATTCATTACTAAAGAACTTTGCACCATTATCATATTATCATTTCTTAACACTTTCACAGTCTTGCCAAACTATGTATGCACCATTTTAAGGAAGGATTTTAATACAACAACAGTATCACTTTTCAACTTCATTAGAAAAATCCAAATCATTTTAGAATGATTATCAACAAGAGTCAGAAAATATCTATTTTGCATTATATGTAGGCACTTTATATGGACCCCAATTATCCACATGAATCAAATGAAAAATGTCTTCAGCTCTGCTGCTACTCAAAGGAAATGGTTTCCTTGTTTGTCTAGCTAAAGGACATACAGTACAATTATTGAGTTCACAATCAGAAAAATTCCTATTCTTAAGGAAATCTAGCTGCTTTATGACTCTAACTGGCACATGCCCAGGTCTCTTATGCCAATTAATGAAATCTACATGCATTCCCTCCACCAAACAGCTATTGATTCTTTGTGTCATTCAGTTTTTGTTGAATCCTTTTGGAATTAGAATATAGAGACCACCTTTCTCCTTACCAATCCCCTTCACTCTCCTAGTGTACAGGTCCTGAAAGACATAAAATGTTGGGAAAAATTAACTGAGCACTGCAACTCTTTAGTTAATTTTGACACAGACAACAAGTTGTACTTGAAATCAAGCACACATAACACATCATGTATCTCATCATGATCTGTAAGCTTGTAACTTCCTTTACAAGTGACATGCACAGTCTTACCATTTGGAAAATTTACATTACCTCCCCTAGAGTTAGGCTAACTAGTCATAGTTTTTAGCATTTCACTGTTTGATGCCATATGATTAGTGGCACCAGTATCTATAATCCAAAAATCACTTGCAGTCTCTAATGGTTGTGAATTAGTATTACTAGCCATGTTTGTTGCATGCTCTTCTGGCTTATCCTTGTTGATCATCTTTATGATCTGATTATACTGCTCATCTGTAAAGAAGTTCAGCATTCCTTGACTCTTCCCAACATTATCCTCATTTCCACCAGCATTCTTACCAAAACTGTCATCACCCACAGCCACATTTGCCTGCCTATATTGCTGCTGTCTCTTTCCTTTAAAGCCAGGTAGATATTCAACCAGTTTGTAACAAGTTTTCCTTATGTGTCCTTTGTTTCTACAATACTCACAATACAAATTATTAAATCTCCTAAATTTGGGCTGATTATCCTTAGAACTCATCAGGGCTGTTGAATCATTCACCTCACTTGTCACATTGACATGTGACCCATTTTCAAACACTCTTTTTTGATTCTCCTCATTTATTATCATTGCATAAGCAAGACTAACAGAAGGTGATGGAATTTGAAGCAATATCTGACTTCTAATTGCATTATACGATTCATTTAAGCCTATTAAAAATTGAAAGAGTTTTTGTTGTTCCAGATGTTCAATGAAATTCTTAGTACCAGCCATAACAGGAAGTGAAGGTATTATAGAGTTATATTCATCCCAAAGTAATTTCAACCTAGAGTGATACACTGAAATACTAGAGGTATCTTGAGAGATGGTAGCTATCTCACGTTAAAGGTCGTAGATCCTTGATTCGCTGACCTTGTCAAATCGATCCTGCAGATCTGCCCACACCTCATGAGCATCACTTGCATACACTATTCCATTCACCAAATCTGGTGAAACTGTATTCATAATCCACGTTAGTACAGTAGCATTCACTCGTTCCCATTCCTCTTCCAAATCTACCGTAAATTGAGCTTTTGTACAGCTCCCATCGATAAACCCTAGCTTGCATTTTGCTCGCAACGCAATCACCATCGCCTTGCTCCAAACTGAGTAATTTTCAGTTCCTTTGAGTTGTATCGACATAATGACATTGCTAGGATTATCGGAAGATTGCAAAAACAGAGGATGACAAGGATTATCAATGCCAAATTCGCCATAGCTGATCTTCAGAAAACAGCTTCAATTTTTTAATGTTTTCTAGAGTTTTGAGTGAACTAGTAATCTCCTACCTCGATCGATCTACTCGAGCTCTGATACCATGTGAAATTTTGCCATTATAGAGCAGAGAAAGCTCACACGAAAAATTGAAGAAGAAGACAAAGTGGAGGGAAGGACAGTTATAACCGCTTTTCGGAATTGAAAATTAAAAAATACATAAACTCTCACACACTCACATATATAGACCTCTACTCACTTCTATATCTAATCTCTAACACTCCTAACAGAAAATCTATACAACTATACATATTTCTACAATTTTTCTCATCGATCTGCCTTTAATTTGGAGCTGTCTAGTCTACATGTATTACAAGTGTATCAAGGATAAGATGTCAAGGTTTTTTCATATACTGATGTTTTCTTCATATTTAGTACTCCCTCCGTTTCAAATTAAATGAGGTAGTTTGACTCGGCACGGAGTTTAAGGAAAAAATAAAGAGTTTTGAAATTTATGGTCTTAAAAGCTTAAGGGGTAAAGCTTTGTGGGGCCATGACTTTTATGTGGTTATAAAAGCTTCTCATTAAGGGTAAAATGAGGAGTTTAAAGTTGGCTTATTTCCAAATTTAAAAATGTATTATTTATTTTGGAACACACTAAAAAGGAAAGTACCTCATTTAATATAAAATTGAGGGAGTAGTAATTAAGGTGATGAAAAAGCTCAAGAACCATGTAGCATTGTGAGAATTCAATTAGTTTAATGATTGTTGTAGATACCTCTTATTGAATTATGGGGAACCCTGAAATATTTCGCGTTCCTTTGGCAGTTGGCTTTAAAAGAAATCTTCAATTTTCCTTTGTATTTAAATTAGAATTAGGGGAGTTTGAATCATTCATAATCTAGATAACTGTTTCAGTTGTCAGGCAATTACATCACTTCAATATTCTCATGCAGTTACAAATTAGATAGAGATCAATTTTATACATATGGGTTGCCGCCTTGAGAAAAAAAGTTGGTGGTGCCGTATGCTTCGTTCCTGCTATCTATAGTTTTTCTTTGCCAAAAATATTATAACTTGTAACTAGGGGTGGGTGGGGTGTACATAGGTCGGGTTGGTTCGGATTTTACAATTACCAAACCAAACCAATTGTGTCGGATTATTAAATTTAAAGACCAAACCAAACCAATAAAACTCGGGTTTTTCACTCTCGGATTTTCTCGGGTTTTCGGGTTTTTCGGATTTTTTTCCCGTAAAATTTTCGTAGAACAAAACATATAAATTATGCTCAAAATATTTCTTTAGTCCTAGTAAGATACAACTATATAAAGTATTTTCCAAGAAAATAATACAAAATATGATATGTCATGGCATTATCCTAAAATATTCAACAATAAAGACAATAAAATTATGTAATATAAATATTGCTAATTAAAAAGCCATAATAAAAATAAACATAATCTAAGATTACTAAATCATGCTAAAATAAGGGAGTATTAAATACATGACTAAATGCTAAAGAAAAAATAAAAATAGGTTATGCATTTTTATCTAAATTATTGCAAAACAAAACATAGATATTCAATACATTCTCGTTCGTAATATTGAATTAAATGTCTTTTGTTAGCATTAATATTGATTTGATTTTGGTTTGGGCTTTTGTTAGCACTATTTAATTTACTAATGTTAATGGCTATAAAACTTATTGGAACATTCAAAAGTTCTAAGTCCAACCTTGAAATAATACCTCAAAAAATAAAATTATGAAATCTTGAAATATTTATAAATTACATCACAATAAGTATATTTATATATTAAATATATCTATAATTTCTATATATATAATGTCGGGTTGGTTTAGTTTCGGTTTGACTTTCTTTAGTTAAAATCAAACCAAACCAATTATGGTCGGGTTTTTTTTTCAACAACAAACCAAATCAAACCAACCTATAGTCGGGTTTTTTTTCTCGATTTGACTCGGATTATCGGGTTGGTGTGGTTTGTCGGTTTTCTTTGTACACCCCACTTGTAACCATAGCTTTTATTATTAATTAGACTCTATAATAGATGTTCATTTATCCTGGTGTTTCAAATAGTCCCAAGTCTTCTTCATTAAGAAAATTGCTTTTGATGATCGTATAATAACCAAAACGTTGATACTATGCTCAACGTGTTGTTTTCCTCTTAAACAAATATAGTATTATTGAACTAAGCCCTGCATAAGAGCTTAATAACCCCTTTGCAATAATTAAATAAAAGTCTATTGCGGCTATATCTAATTGGAGGCTAAGAGAAAAATTGACAGATAGATAACAATTATTGGGAACCATCCACCGCAATGCTGCATGGATAACTTACATTCACAACAGTTGAGCGCAATGAGGGAAATAAAGTTTAAATTGATCGAGGGTTTGTGATTACCCAAAAGGTCATCACTTGTTTTTAAAGTAGATTCTGCGTTTCGAGGCCTTAAAAACCTCTTTTAGCATTATCTCGATTTGCGTACTCAGTCCGAGTGTGTAGCCAGAAAGCCATAATGTAAAAATCTGTGAAAAATGATAAATTTTGACTATAAAATGAATTAAGTTGACTTCGGTCAACATTTTGGGTAAACGGACCTGGACCCATGATTTGGCGGTCCGGAGGGTCTGTAGAAAAATATGGGACTTGGGCGTATGCCTGGAATCGAATTCCGAGATCCCAAGCCCGAGAAATGAATTTATAAAGAGAATTGTTTTCTGAAATTAATTATGAGATTTGAAAATAAATTGTGATTAGAACTTGATGGTATCGGGCTCGTATATTAGTTTTGGGGCCCAGTACAGGTCTTATATGTGATTTAAGACAAGTCTGTGAAATTTGGTAAGAAATGAACTTGAAACGACGTGAATCGGATCCTTTTGGGAAAAAAAAATTGAAAGTTTGAAGTTTTTAAGAAAATTTCATGATTCTGATTCTAAATTCATAGTTGTTGATATTACTTTAGTGATTTGAATGCACGAGCGAGTCTGTATGATGTTTTTAGGTTGGTGTGCATGTTTAGTTTGGAGCCCCGATGGCTCGGTTGAGTTTTGGATAGGCCATGGGGTAAAATTTTGGACTTAAGAAATTGCAGGCCTGCAGGCTTCGCATTTGCGAAGCTTGGCTCGCAAATGCGAGTGCGCAAATGCGAAGGCCTCGTTGCAAATGTGATCAAAAGCCCAGGCCCGCTACCTCGCAATTGCGAGGAAATCCATCGCAAATGCGATGCCTCCCCTCCTAGCCAGTGTCGCAAATGCAACGCAATCTTCGCAATTCCCATCTCGCAAATGCGAGAAGTTGTTCGCAATTCCCAACCTAGTAGAGGTGGGGGTTCGCAGTTCGCAATTCCCATAACTGCAACTTGCAAATTTTTATATTTAGCCAAAAATCAACTATTTTTCACATCTTTTCAAAACACAAACTCCCTAGGGTGATTTTTTCAAGAACAACTCTTCTTCAAAATCGATTGTAAGTCAATTTTAACTTATTTTCTTCAATCATTAACATCTTTTAGCATGATTTCAACTCAAAATCAATGATTTTCATGGGGAAAATAGAGTGTTTTGGGTAGAACCTAGGTTTTTCAAAAATTGGAGATTTGAACCTCGATTCGAGGTCCGATTTCAAAATAAATTATATATTTGGGTTCGTGGGAGAATGGGTAATCGGGATTTGGTTCAAACCTCGGGTTTTGACCATGTGCACCCAGGGGCTATTTTTGACCTTTTAGGTAAAACTTTAGGAAACTCATTTTCATGCATTAGAATTGATTCATTTAGCGTTTATTGATGTAATTAAGTAACTTGTGACTAGATACGAGCGAATTGGTGGTGGAATAAAGGGGTAAAGCTAGACGTGAATTGTATTCGTGGCATCGAAGCAAGTGTTTGGTTTAACCTTAGCTTGAGAGATTAGGAGTCGAGTCTCATTTGCTATGTGGTGTTTGTCAAGTACAACGTATAGGCATGGTGAAAAGTATCTATACATTAGTGTCAAGCATGCCCATGAGTCTTATATTGTGCTACTTATGACTTCGTTGTATTGTTTATGCTTTGGTGATGATTTCTATTATTGGTAAAGTTTGAGGAGTAATTATGGCATTTAAATATTGAGGAGCGTTGGCTCAAGTCGTATAATGAAATGTGAAAGTGTAAGGGGTAAACCCTATTAGAGCATTGGCTCAAATTGTAAAGTGAGTTGTGAAGTAAAAGTGAAAAAGAGAAAAGAATGTCTCCCTTGCCGGAATATTGTTGTTATTTTGATGTTGTCCCTTGCCGGTACTTGTTGTTGAATTATTGTTCCCTTACCGGAATTCTTATTGTGACCTCATTTACTTTCTTGCCCTATTGTTTGTGATTGTTGTTTGGGTGAGGAAAAGAGTTAAAGCACGAAGGGTGATGCCGTGTATTGTTTGGTGAGAGAGTGTTAAAGCACGAAGGATGATGCCATGTATGATTTGTGAGGAAAAAGTATAAAGTACGAAGGGTGATGCCGTACCGCACGATGTACTATTCCGTGTCGATTATATTGATTATATGGTGAAGACGAGAGTAAAAGCACGAAGGGTGATGCCGTGCACATTTCCATTACTTGATTACTTTGGTGAGGACGAGAATAAAAACACAAAGGATGATGCCGTGCACTTATTGATTTATGATTCTTTGTTGATATTTGAGATATGTTGTTTCTTTCAATTACCTGCTGTCTTTCTATTCTAAATTGGTACCTCCCCCGCAGCATGTTACCCCTCCCATACTTGACTGTATTTTATTGTTCTTTTTTCCGCTGTATATAGTTGAATTGCACATGTTTATTTGGTAGTCTGGTCCTAGCCTCATCACTACTTCGCCGAGGTTAGGCTAGGAACTTACCAGCACATGAGTTAGGTTGTGCTGATACTACATTTTGAACTATGTGCAGATCTCGGAGCAGCTTTTGGACCGTAGATTGGGCGGCTACCTTCAGTCCACGCGGAGATCCAAGGTAGACCTGCATGCGTCAGCAGGCCCTGGCGTCTCCCTCTATCTCTTATTTCCTGTTTCATTTCCTAAATTCCAGAAACAATGTATCGTTTATTTTCAGACTTTGTATGTAGTAAATCTTAGATCATTTGTGGTACTGTGACACCAGTTCTGGGTGGTCAAGGTTCATATAGTTCTATTGGATTCATGTTCAGATAGCTTATTACTTTTTCTTCCGCTTATGTTTAAATGTTATTACTTCATAATGGTTGAAGAATATAAAATGGGTAAAAAGGTAAATTGTTCAATAATTGGCTTGTCTAGCTCACATTAGTAGGCGTCATCACGACTCCTGAGGATGGAAAATCCGGATCGTGACAGAGTTACTACTGAACAATTTTACGGTTTGCATTAATCTACTATTTTTAGTTATTTTTAATATTTAGGATTCAAGAACAGAATACTTTGAAAATTTAGTTAGGACATAGCAAATGAGACTCGACTCATAATCTCTCAAGCTAAGGTTAAACCAAACACTTACCTCGATGCCACGAATACAATTCACGTCTAGCTTTATCCCTTGATTCCACCACCAATTCGCTCGTATCTAGTCACAGGTTACTTAATTACATCAATAAACGCTAAATGAATCAATTCTAATTGAGAAACTGACGTGGCACCTCTATTTGTCCAAGAAACTTATTTATCTTTTTTTTTTTTTTTTTTTGGACTTTTCTTTCATTTTTTTCATTTTATTAAATTCAATGTTATTTATATTTAGAAATCCAAAAGTCACGACTTTCCGTTGAGTCCAATGTAAGTGTTCCAATCCATTCAATGTAATTCAACCGTTGCAATTAATTATGAACGTGAAAATTAATTTTCCAATTTTAGAAAGTGTACATAAAACTTACTCTTCATTAAGGTTGTGACTTTTCAACTACTTAACCATTAAATATTTAATTTGCAGGCACTAAAATGCATGGTAAAAATTTATAATTTTGTAGCATGGTGTCCTGTTTGAGTATATCTCATTTTGATCTCCAATGATCGACATGCCCCAACTATTTTACTTTCGTTCAGTGATCTAATCAAGTCCAATAAGAAGAACAATATATGTTAGGTGTTCTATATTAAGGTGTTTTCGAGGTTCTGATGATTGCGAACGAATAAAATCACACGGGAGGCGAAAATTTCGATCGGCGTATTTTTTTCTTTCTTTTGCCTTTTTCTTATATCTTTGAACTGATGTACTCAACATAAAAAATTATTTCATTTAATCTTATTTTGGCGGAAACT
The DNA here is from genome assembly GCA_026770625.1 of Nicotiana glauca. Taxonomy (NCBI): domain Eukaryota; kingdom Viridiplantae; phylum Streptophyta; class Magnoliopsida; order Solanales; family Solanaceae; genus Nicotiana; species Nicotiana glauca. Next base: position 48,272 of record MU683475.1, read on the forward strand.
TCGTGTGCTTAAATAAATGCATTGAGTTTGAATAGTGAGGCATATAGTTGGCTGCCTTATGCAAAGATTAATTTCAAGAAAGGCTCATGCTCCAACAAAAAATTGCCGGTATTTTTACAATATATCAAGACCATCAAGTGTTAATCAAGGTACGATTACTTAAATTGCGGTAATATTTTGCTATTATTTTTTAGCCCATTAATTTTGAGGTCACATAAATTACCAAATAATTTTAGGTGTTGGAGGGTGAAAGAAGCATTCCAAGAAACTAACACGAGCTTGGAACTGTCGGGATTTCTCATGCTCCAAGGTAAGCTAATTTATCCAAATATAATAAACTCAGAATTAAAACATTTCAACATAACTACTTGGCACAATCGTATTATTGGTTTGTGCTTGTAATAGGGGAGACAGAAAGAAACAACATTTATAAGGTAGATGTAAAATTGTAATAAAAATATTACATAGAACAACGAAAGAAGCAGCAAGACATCAAAAAGATGAAGCAGCAAGACATCAAAATTTGAGCTACTTTAAGGCACGAAGAATCGAGGGGAAAAACAATTGGAAAGGAAAGAACAGAGAATAATGAAAAAGATTATTAAAGAAATTTGTGTTGATAGAAAGGAAATAAGAACCTGTAATGGACAGATAGAGCAATTTGCGTTGCCATTTATTTGTTTTTTTTTTTCTCTCTTTCTATCTGTAATTTCTTCACTTTCAAATTTTCTTTTTTGATCTTTTTTTTTTCATTTCATGTTTCATTTATTTCGCTAAAAAAAATTCTATTATTAAGAAAGCTTTACTATTTAATAAACAAAAGCTTAGGTATATATAAACATGTATTTAATATATAATTTAACTCAGAGAATCATGCATACACAAAAAACATGTAAGTAATGCGTGTCTGTTTATGTGAAAAGTTTCCTTACGAACTCTTTTCCCTTATTTAAAGAAAATTTGATAAAATGAGGTTAGTCTAAGTTTATATTCTAAAAGAAAATTGTGTTTGTGATTTTAACTATATATGAATTATTTTTATATACAAATGATAAATATTAATTTTTTATCGTGACTGAAAATGTAGAAATATTATTTCTAAACTATTGATGTCTTTATAATCACGCGAAGCGCGAATAAATTTACTAATTTTTTTATAATTGTGATGTTTGGATTATATATGTGTGTTTCATGTTTCTAAAGGTATTTCCGTTAAGGCCTCACATATCTTCAATTCGTCTTGCCTATTCAATTCCCTAAAATTGTTGGTCTTTCACTACTTATTCTTTATATTTTATCTATGCCATTAAAATGTTCATTTAATATTTGCTCTTTTCACCTTCATAACAGTAATTATACATTTATGCAACATTTTCTCCTCTATTTATCTGTTAAATCATGAGAGGCATGAACTCAATTATCTAATTTCTTTTTCTACCAAGATCATTCTCAATTGAAAAAAAAAAGCTCTCTCCACGAAGAACAATGTTTTTAATTTTGCATGTCTGATCATCATCTCCAACACACCAAATTCACCCTCAAATGTTAAATTACGTATTTTTATTTCTTTTTCAGTTACTTTTTACTACTGTTTGATAATTTCATGACTTTTTCTTTCATCCATTTAAATATACAGGGTAGTTACATAAGGTCTACATTTTTAATGTAGTGACTTTCATATCTGGACAATGAATTTGAAAACCAAAAAACTTTAAGACGGACTAAATTTTTGGGACCGAACTAGCATAAGAAAAACTTAATTAATTGTCGGCTTCATAATATTTTAATGCATCGATTTTTAAATCTGGACAATATTTTAGGTTAACTAAAAAGTAAAAGTCGATACCATACATAAATAGTTTCTTAATCTTCTTATTTTCATACGTACGCTGTCGTCGTCTTCTCTTAAATTGGTGACAGGGAAAACTGTAAATTTATTTGTTTAATGTTGCAAGTTTAGAGGATAATCTTGTTGCGCTCATCATATTAATTGGATAGGATCACCCTTAATCAATTTGAACTTGTGTTTTTTCCCTTCAATATTGGTATTACTCAATATGAATATATTTTTAATATTATATTATATATTATTTTATACTGATTGATATGAGATATACGTGCAACACATGTGTTCAGATACTAGTACTATATTATAAGTGGGACGTAGCAAAGTGAAAGTTAAAATACTAAAATACCCATTAATAGTTGGATGACCTTTTTGACCTTCAATCTATAATATTCTGTAATGACCCGACCGGTCGTTTTGAACTTTTGCACTTTGCTCGACAGTTCTCGGGCATGACTAGCCCCGTGTGATGTATTATGACTTATGTAAATCATTGGTTTTGGGGGTAATCGGAATGAATTTGGAAGAACAGTTCTCAGTTTGAAGCTTGAAATTTGAAAGATTTGACCAAGATTTGACTTGTTTGTATATGATCTCGGATCGGAACTTTTATGATTTGGTTAGCTCCGTCAGGTGATTTGGGACTTAGGAGTGTGTCCGAAATATTTTTGTGATGTCCGGTGTAGAATTAGACTTGAATTGGCGAAAGTTAGTTTTTGGCGATTTCCGGCTGGCAGTGGAAAATAGGCTGTCAGGGTCGGAATAGAATTCCGATAGTTGGAACAGGTTTGTAATGTCATTTTGGATATGTCTGCAAAATTTCAGGTCAATCGAAGTTGCTTTGGATAGTTTCGGCGTCGTTGGTGGAATTTAGGAAGTTCAAAGTTCATAGACTTGAATTTGATGTGATTTTGGTGTTTTGATGTTGTTTTTGGTGTTTCGAAGGCTCGACTAAGTTCAAATGAGGTTATGGGACGTGTTGGTATATTTTTTGAGATTTCCTAGGGCCTCGGGTGGATCACGAAAAGTTAACAAATCAATTTAGACTAGAAGAAAAGCTGTTGTATTTTTTCTCAGCAGCATGAACAGTAACTCGGGTGAACAGTACTAGGGTGAATGGTAACTCGGGCGAATAGTAAAATGCATGAGCAATATTTAAATAAACTCTCCGCGACCATTAAACCCTTTTACACCATTTTTGAACGTGAAAAGAGCTTTGAGGCGATTTTGAAGAGAGGAAATCATTGTTCTTCATTGAGGTAAGGATTTTGGACCCTAAAACTTGATTATTTGTTATTAAGGAACAAAATATCAATGTTTAATTCATGAAAAGCAGTAGAAAAGGTGGAGTTAGAGCTTGAGATTCTGAGACCTTCTAGGGATGATTTGAGGGGTCAAACGAACTCCGATTTTCGAGTTCTTTATATGTACGGACTCATGAGATGATGAAGAATATTTTGGTATAAAGTTTGTCGAGTTCCAGGACGCGAGCCCGGGGGTCGAGTTTTGATTGATTTCGGGTTTTGTGCTTAAAATCGATATTTTTCATTTGGAATTTATCCGTTTGGCATAATTTGATGATAAAAATCTGAACTTAGTAGATTTGGAGCACTCGGAAGTTGGGTCGAGAGGCAAGCATGTTGCAGAGTAGATTTTCGGGCTAGTTCGAGGTGAGTCATGATTTTAAATGTTGTTCTGAGGGTATGAAACCCGGACAACGCAACGTACGGCTGTGTTGAGGTGACGCACACGCTAGATGACGAGCGTGGGATCGTGAAACATTGGGGATTGTGACTTAGTCCATCCCGAATGACTATTTTTCTGTATAATTGGCAGCTAATTGTTTGATATTATTATACTTTGGGCTAAATGCCATAGTTGGGCTTCATGCCAATTGTTTGAACCCTTAGGGGATTGTTAATGATATGCTCCTCACTGTTTGATTTCATACTTATGCTCAGTCATGCTATATTTTTACTATTTTAAAAACTCAGCTATATTATTCTGTCTTAAACACATTATTTGATATTTTCAAAGATATTTGAGCTGAGCTTCATATTTTACTGATGCCCGAGGGGCTTATGAGATTCTGACTGAGTAAGGCCGAGGGCCTGTATTATTAGAATACTTCTGGCTCGGGCTGCACGCCGCAACAGTGATATACTGATTATGATAATGAAGTCGAGGGCCTGAGATTGTGCGCCACGAGGTGGCTTGATATTAATATGAGGCCAAGAGCCTATTTATGATGCCACGAGATGGCTTGATATTGCGCTTGGGTTGTAAGGGGACCCTCCAGGAGTCTGCACACTCCCAGTGAGCGTGGGTACCCATTGTGATGTGAGATATAGCCCGAGGGGCTGGTATTGTTCTGAGATATTGCTCGAGGGGCAAGTTTGTTGACATTGTGCCCGAGGGGCGAACCTTTATGTACTTATCGTTCTTATTTACCTGTCATGTACCTGTTTAGTTGTGTAATTATGTCCGAAGGGCAGATCTTTTATGTTTATCTGTTCTAATTGCTTGCATTCAATTGCTTAACTGTTGAAAAGCCATTTTTGAAGAAGTTTAAACTCAGCTAAGGTGCTTAAGAGATTTTACAGCTTCATTGCTTTCTTACTGGTTTTGTACTGTTTCTATACAGCATGTTGATGTACTCTTCGTGATTTCCTATCACTCAGTCTTTATTTATTTTTATTACTCACTGAGTTGGAAGTACTCACTTTACTCTCTGTACCTTGTGTGTAGATTCAGGTATTTCTGTACCCGGTAGCGGGTATTGGTTGCTCAGAGGCAGAGTCATCGGAGTTTAGCAAGGTAGCTACCTCACGTTCGCAGCACTGCTTTTCTCCCTCTCGATTTCATTAGACTGTATTTAGTACATTTTTTACTCTAGTTGTATTCAGACCTTAGTAGATGCTCATGACTAGTGAAACCCCAGTATCAGGCTATGTTGGGTTTGTTTTTCTGCAAATTATACTGTTAACTACTTTTTTTTTTTTAGATTTATCATGTTTACGACTTAATACTTATCATTTTATTGCTTAAGATTGGAATGGGAATGTGTCGGCTAGCCTTGTCTTCACGAGAGGCGCCATCATGACCGGGTCTGGATTTATGGTCGTGACATATTCTTTTTACTATTAGTATAAAAATAGTAAGACAACAAATAGATCTGTATTATATTGTACAATAAATTAGCCATTGACACAAGTAATATGCATGCACCTTTTTCTTGGCACTAATTACATATGCGAACTTAATAGTTCTTCTTGGGAATTAAGTATCATGTATTCATGTGTATGACCTTTGTAACGGATATGAAGAAACCCAACATCCATTTGGGGTCTAACGTATTCTAACGTGACTTTTGAGTTTCTACAGAATCCTTAGACATACTTTTTGGCTTATAAGTATATATATAGTTATGTGCTTCACAAGATTTTCTGTGTGTAATGTGTCAATGCCATATGATATTGTCTTAATTTTGATGAAAATTGATATTTGTTGAGAATGAAGTTACTTGAAGTTAAATAGGCTAGAGTTAAACCTTAACTAGAGTTAGTGTAGATTGGTCACAAGTAAATTATGATTAGGCTAACTAGTTAGTTAGAGGCAGTTGTATTGTATATATATACAGTAGCTTCCAAGTTCAGTGTAATAGAGCTCATTTTCTCAGATTTCATTTGTGTAATTTTGTTCCTCTCACCGACATTTCCTTCATCAGCATAATTCTAGGGCTCAATTCATAGAAGCTAATATGGTATCAGAGCTTAGCGATCGCTAGCTAGATCTTCGTAACTCGATCCTGTATCATCTTCTTCATCAAGCTCATCAATGGCGAATGTAACGATTGACAATACAAAGCAGAAAAAGTTAAGCCACAACCACCCGTTGTACTTGCATGCCATAGATACTTCCGATACTGTCCTAATTTCTCTCCAATTGACCAGATCAGAAAATTACTCTGTATGGAGCTAGGCAATGAGAATTGAAATCCTAGGAAGAAATAAACTAGGGTTTATTAACGGTACATGCAAAAAGGATAATTACAGTCCAAATTTAGTTGATTTGTGGGAGCGATGCAATGCAATTGTCCTTTCATGGATTATGAATTGTGTGTCAAATGAGTTATACAGTGGAATTGTGTATTCTTTAAGTGCATCGGCAGTTTGGCTAGATCTGAAGGAGAGATTTGATAAAATTGATTGTTCTAGGATATTCCAGATCCATAAGGAAATCGCTACTATAAGACGGGGAACCAGCTCTGTATCAACTTATTTTTCAAAATTGCGTCAGTTATGGGCTGAATTTGACAACTTAGCACATGTTCCAGGATGTGATTGTGCTAAATCTAGAGAGTTTGTTGTCTTCATGGAAAGGTTGAAACTCTTACAGTTTCTTATTAGACTGAATGAATCGTATGAACAAGCAAGGAGTCAGCTGCTCATGATGGTTCTAGTACCTACAATCAACAAAGCTTATTCCATGTTAATGGAAAGATAAAGTCAACGCAGTATGATAAACAATTTGTGCACAAACGAAGGAGGAGAACTGACAGCTTTGATGACTTTGAAGGGAGGACCAGGGCAAAGTCCAAGGAGAAATTTTAATCTGTACTGTGACTATTGCAAAATGAAAGGTCACACTCGTGAAGGATGTTATAAACTGATAGGTTACCCCCACAGACTTCAAGGTTAAGAAGAAAATTGGAGCTAATGCTCCAGCTCACAATGTTACAATTGAAGACCATAAAAGACAGGACATAGGAGCAGGGAATATCAGTGAAGCTGATAAGTGTTCCCCTGATGATGTTATTCGAGGTCCATATTTCACACCAGAACAATATAATCACATTCTCAAGTTACTGAGCAAGGACAGTGTGGGTGAGACTTTAGCTAATATGGCAGGTAATAAGATCTGATAATGGCGCATAAATTTTCAATTCAGACTATTCTCAATTGTTTCAATCTTTGGGAATTATACATCAAAAGTCTTGTGTTTATACTCCCCAGCAAAATAGAGTAGCAGAGAGAAAACACAGACACATTCTAGAAGTGGGAAGAGTTGTAAGGTTTCAAGGAGGAATTCCTTTGAAGTATTAGAGTCATTTTTTGTTAGCAGTTGTGTACTTGATTAACATAATGCCTTTTGTAGCACTGAAAGGAAGGACACCTTATGAGTTATTTCATCACAAAAGGCCTAGTCTCGATCATTTAAGAATACTTGGATGCCTCTGTTTTGCAAAGAGACCAAATGTTCATGATAAATTTGAAGCCAGAGCTATTGCATTAGTTATGATGGGATATTCAGAAGTTAACAAAGGCTATATTTTGTTTGATTTAACTAATCATGTTTTCTTTGTGAATAGAGATGTAAGCTTTAGGGAAAATGTGTTTCCTTTTAAACATCAGAAGGATAGTAAATGTCCATTGTTTTCTCCAGAAGATTTAGTTTCTTCTCACATTCCAGATAAGGCACCTTATGATCCTGGCATAGAAGACATTCCTACAGCACATAATGATGTAGTAGTTCCAACAGAAGCTGCAAGTGATTCCACACAAGTCATTGCCAATGAATCCCTGCCTGATATGGGTCCTGAGCTTGATTCACAGCATGATGTGAGTCCAGATAGTTCAGTCCTCTCTCCTCCTGCTGTTTTAGAACCATTGAGAAGATCAACTAGGGACAAAAAGACTCCTAATTGGATGATCGATTATGTGACAGCCAATGTCAACTATGATCATGTATTACCTTATCCTATGCATCATTCACTCAGTTATGCTAATGTACAACCCCATTACCAATAGTTTATAGCTGCTTTCACCTCTGCCGTGGAACCTAGAAACTTTTAGGAGGCTTGCTAGGATCCACTTTGGGTGGAAGCTATGAGAGCTGAAATATAGACCTTAGAAGATAACAAAACATGACAGCTGGTCACTCTACCACCAGGGAAGCTGCCCATTGGATGTAAATGGGTATTCAAAATCAAGCACAAAGCAGATGGCTCCATAGAGAGATATAAGGCAAGGCTTATTTCTAAAGGCTAAATCAACAAGTGGGTATTGATTACAATAAAACATTCTCTCCAGTTGTGAAGATTGTGACTGTGAGATCTGTGCTTTCGATTGCTGCAACAGAAGGATGGCATGTACATCAGATGGATGTATACAATGCCTTTCTTCAAGGTGACCTACCAGATGAGGTTTACATGCAATTACCAGAGAGTTTTGCAATCCAGGGGGAGAATACAGTCTGTAGGCTTGTCAAATCCCTTTATGGATTGAAACAAGCAAGTCGACAATGGAATGTAAAATGAACAGAAGCCCTACAAACACAAGGATTTACACAAAGCAGTCTAGACTACTCTTTGTTCGCACAGAAGTAGGGAAATAATATTGTGATTATTCTGGTGTATGTTGACGATATGTTGATCACTGAAAACAACCTCAAGATCATAGAAGAAACTAAGAAGAACCTGCATGCAATCTTCAAGATAAAAGATCTTGGAGAGTTAAGATACTTTCTTGGAATTGAGTTCAGTAGGTCGAGAGAGGAATCTTAATGAATCAACGGAAGTATGCATTGGAACTCATTAGAGATTTGGGACTAAGTGCATCCAAGCCATCCTACATTCCAGTGGAGTACATTCAAAAACTTACTGATAAAAGGTTGGATGAGATTACAGGAGTTGAAGGTGATGACCTCTTAGAAGACAAGGAAAAATTTCAGAGACTCATTGGTAAATTGCTCTATCTAACTCTGACCAGATTAGATATAGCATTTGCAGTCCAAACATTAGGCCAGTTCATGCAACAACCTAATAGAAGTCTTTGGGAAGCTGCATTAAAGATAGTGATGTCAAAAAGGATCCAGGATTGGGCATTTTGATGAGTAGTGAAAGAAGCAATATGCTAACAGCTTATTGTGATGCAGACTGGGCATCATGCCCCAAAACACAAGGAGATCAGTGATTGGATTTCTCATTAAGCATGGAAATTCACTCATATCATGGAAGTCAAAGAAGCATAACACAATCTCTAGAAGCTTAGCTGAAGCAGAGTATAGAAGCATGGTGTGGACAGTTGTTGAACTAGTTTGGTTGGCAGGGTTATTCAAGGAACTTGGAACAGAGATGAAATTGCCTATCAACCTATTCTGTGATAGCAAATCAGCACTACAAATTGCTGCCAACCCAGTATATCATGAAAGAACTAAGCATATAGAAATAGATTGTCACTTTATAAGAGAGAAAATACAGCAAGGATTGATCAAAACACAGCATGTGAATTCTAAGGATCAGCAAGCAGTCATTCTAACCAAAGCACTTTTGAGATCACAACATGAATACTTATTGTCCAAGTTGGGAGTGCTCAATATTTTCACACCTACCAGCTTGAGGGGGAGTGTTGAGAATGAGGTTACTTGAAGTTAAATAGGCTAGAGTTAAACCTTAACTAGAGTTAGTGTAGATTGGTCACAAGTTAATTATGGTTAGGCTAATTATTAGTTAGAGGCAGTTGTATTGTATATTTATAATGTAGCTTCTAAGTTCAGTGTAATAGAGCTTATTTTCTCAGATTTCATCTGTGTAATTTTGTTCCTCTCACCGACATTTACTTCATCAGCATAATTCTAGGGCTCAATTCATAGAAGCTAATAATATTGCTTATCAGGTTAAGATAATGAATAGTGATGGTAGTCATAACATCAATGAATTATCATCATCTTCATTATCAAGGGGTGGGAAAAATAAAAAATCTGATGACCTCACTGTTGTATATGTGCTTCAGTAAGTTAGCAGTAGGAAGGTTTCCTTAGAGTTAGCTATGCATCATATTTAATTATTGCATGTCTTGTTTATTTAGATGCTATTTCTCTTTTCCCCTTGTATTATCTGATAACTTGTAAAGGTTGATGAGATGCTGAAACAAAGAGATCTACGACATTCATACCAATGTCTTTATTGGAAGTGCATATATTTCAGTTGTGGAATAAGTATTTCAGTAATGGAAGCAACTATAATCATCGCATACTTTTAAACGCTTAGGGCGAGAGTAGATGTACATTTGTTGTGCTTTATTTGGAGATTTTGAAAGAGATATATATTTACTCTATATGTTTGGTCTATTGTTTTATAGTTCTTCTATATGTTTTAGCAAGAATAGTTTTTGCTAATTTCACTAGATGTATTTTACATGCATCTACCATCAAATCTAGAGAAGAATTTTCATTCGACATATTTCATATACCATTATGGAGCTATATTATCTTAATTAACCTTACGTATTTGTTGCTCGGTGGCAAATATATTGTCCTCCTATTTTATATTTTATTTAATTAATAATATTGTAATATAATAGCAGAATCAATATTTCTTGGTTTCAGCAATTCCTATTTAGCAAACAAATAACTTATAATAGAAAAATTACCTTACATAGTAGTATTTGTATAGAAAATAATATATTTCATAGAATATATTTTTGTCACGACCCGGATTTCCCACCATCGGGAGTCGTGATGACGCCTACTAACGGAGCTAGGCCAGCCAAACCTTAAACATTCACCGATAAATCTCAACAATATAAATAAACGAAAATCAATTAATTAAGTGCGGAAGACTTTAAGTAATATAAAAATGAAATCGAAATGCGGAAGTTTAAACATTATCTCTACCCCAAAACCTGGTGTCGCTAGCTCACAGACTACTAGAGAGTACTGCAAACAAGTCTGAATAGAAAGAAAATACATATGTCTGTCTCGGTACGATGAAAACAAACAGAATAAGGGAAGGGACTTCGTTCGGCCTGCGAACGCCAGCTAGGCTACCTCGTAAGTCCCTGGACTGAAGTCAGCTCCCGCTCGGTGCTACTACTGTGGTCCAAAAACTGCTCCAGTACCGTGATCTGTGCAAAAAGCATAGAAGTGTAGCATCAGCACAACCGACCCCACGTGTTGGTAAGTGCCTGGCCTAACCCCGGCGAAGTAGTGACGAGGCTAGACCGGACTACCAATTCAACCAGTGCAATTCAACATATATCTATGCAATAAAAGAAAAGAAATACCAAAACTAAACAGTTAAAAGGGAGGGGAAACATGCTATGGGGGAGTACAATCCGAATGAGAAAGTCATCAGCGTAATTAAGAAAATAGGGCACAATAATAACTACCAAAGAATAAGAAATTCAACAGTTGCACGGCATCAACCTTCGTGCTTTTACTCTCATCCTTACCCAAAGCAATCGAATAAAATGCACGGCATCACCCTTCGTGCTTTCCCTCACATAACTCTCATTTCATGGCACAGAATGACCCTTCGTGAAAATATAGTCAAATCAGAGAAAGGAATGTTCTTTCGTGCATCATTAGTCAAAACACAGCACGGAATGTTCCTTCGTGCATAAATAGTCAAAACATGGCACGGAATGACTCTTCGTGCAAATGTAATAAAAAATGGCACGGAATGACCCTTCGTGCATTAACACTCTTCCTCACCCAAACATCAATCACAACCAAACGGGCGAGAGAAATAAACAATAATAAGAAATGTCCCGGCAAGGGAAAAGCACAAGTAACAACTAAGTCCCGGCAAGGGAACAATGACAATAACTTTCACATCCCGGCAAAGGAAATATTTAATATACTCAAACCGTCCCAGCAAGGGATTTATCACATACTTTCATCTCCTACTCAATAGTATTTATCGTTCGAGCCAACGCTCCAAAGTTATTAACATTTAATAGTTTATCCTCAAACTCTTCACATTATGCAGAAAACATTATTTAACTTGGAAGAGTTCCAAACATATATCAAAACAAGTACAAACAAAGACTCACGGTCATGCTAGACTCCGGTGTATAGATACTCGTCACTATGCCTATACACCGCTCTTGATCATTTAGCAAATAACAATTTATGATACTCTAATCCTATTCCCTCAAGCCAAAGTTAGATCAAATACTTACCTGAAATGCTCCAAAAGTCCACTCAAGCCTCTAGAATAGCTTTACCCCTCGAATTCACCACAAAACCGCT
>MU683475.1:61308-100274 GCA_026770625.1 Nicotiana glauca
TCAAAGTTCATCAACCTCTAACTTTAGATATTTAGGTCCGAAACACGTCAAACGACGTCCGATTTCGACCAAATTTCACAGAAAGCGCTTAACGCATATTTAAGACCTGTACCAGGCGTCGGAACCAAAATACGAGCCCGATACCTATATTTTCTAACTCATTTTCATTTCCATTTTCCTTAATAATTTCAGAAAATAATTTAACAGAAAAATTCTTTTACTCGGGTTCTAGACCTCGGATTTTGACTCCGGGCACATGCCCGATTCCCATATTTTTTTACGGACCCTCCGGGACCGTCAAATCACGGATCCGGGTCCGTTTACCAAAAATGTTGACCGAAGTCAACTTTAACCATATTAATATCAAAATTCTTCAAATTGTTTTACAGATTTCACATATTTCAACATAAAAACTTTCCGGCTGCGCGCCCGGACTGTGCACGCCAATCGAGCCAACTAAAAATAAGGTTTTCAAGGCCTCGGAAGTGTGGAAAAAGGGAGGAATACGGTGATGACCCTTTGGGTCGTCACATTCTCCACCTCTAAAACAACCGTTCGTCCTCGAACGGACAAAAGAAAGAAGTACCCGAGTCAGGAAACAGATGTGGGTAACGGCTCCGCATATCAGACTCGGACTCCTAGGTCGATGCCTCATGAGGCTGACCTCTCCACTGAACACGCACTGAAGGAAAACTCTTTGACCTCAACTGTCGAACCTGCCGGTCTAGAATAGCTACCGGCTCCTCCTCGTAGGACAGATCCTTGTCCAACTGGACAGTGCTGAAATCTAACATGCACTGAAGCATAGACACATAAACCACTGGATGCACGGCTGACAAGCTAGGTGGCAAGGCATGCCTGTAAGCCACCTCTCCCACATGATCAAGAATCTCAAATGGCCCAATGAACCTAGGGCTAAACTTGCCCTTCTTCCCAAATCTCATCACGCCTTTCATAGGCAATATACGGAGAAATACTCGCTCGCCAACCATGAAAGCTACATCTCGAACCTTGCGATCCACATAACTCTTTTTGCCGCGACACTAACTTGTCACGAACCGAATTTCCCACCATCGGCAGTCGTGATGGCGCCTACTAACGGAGCTAGGCCAGCCAAACCTTAAACATTCACCGATAAATCTCAACAATATAAATAAACGGAAATCAATTAATTAAGTGCGGAAGACTTTAAGTAATATAAAAATAAAATTGAAATGCGAAAGTTTAAACATTATCTCTACCCCAAAACCTGGTGTCGCTAGCTCACAGACTACTAGAGAGTACTGCAAACAAGTCTGAATAGAAAGAAAATACATATGTCTGTCTCGGTACGATGAAAACAAACAGAAATAAAGGAAGGGACTTCGGCCTGCGAACGCCAGCTAGGCTACCTCGTAAGTCCCTGGATTAAAGTCAGCTATCGCTCGGTGCTACTGCTGTGGTCCAAAAACTGCTCTAGTACCATGATCTGTGCAAAAAGCACAGAAGTGTAGCATCAGCACAACCGACCCCATGTGCTGGTAAGTGCCTGGCCTAACCCCGGTGAAGTAGTGACGAGGCTAGACTGGACTACCAATTCAACCAGTGCAGTTCAACATATATCTATACAATAAAAGAAAAGAAATACCGAAACTAAACAGTTAAAAGGGAGGGGAAACATACTATGGGGGAGTAAAATCCGAATAAGAAAGTTATCAACGTAATTAAAAAATAGGGCATAACAATAACCACCAAAGAATAAGAAATTCAACAGTTGCACGGTATCAACCTTCGTGCTTTTACTCTCATCCTTACCCAAAGCAATCGAATAAAATGCACGGCATCACCCTTCATGCTTTCCCTCACATAACTCTCATTTCATGGCACGGAATGACCCTTCGTGCAAATATAGTCAAATCAGAGCACAGAATGTTCCTTCGTGCATCATTAGTAAAAACACAGCACGGAATGTTGCTTCGTGCATAAATAGTCAAAACATAGCACGGAATGACCCTTCGTGCAAATGTAATAAAAAATGGCACGGAATGACCCTTCGTGCATTAACACTCTTCCTCACCCAAACATCAATCACAACTAAATGGGCGAGAGAAATAAACAATAATAAAAAATATCCCGGCAAGGGAAAAGCACAAGTAACAACTAAGTCCCGGCAAGGGAACAATAACAACGACTTTCATATCCCGGCAAGGAAAATATTCAATATACTCAAACCGTCCCAGCAAGGGATTTATCACATCTCTTTCCAATACTTTCATCTCCTACTCAATAGTATTTATCGTTCGAGCCAACGCTCCAAAATTATTAACATTTCATAGTTTATCCTCAAACTCTTCACAATATGCAGAAATCATTATTTAACTTGGAAGAGTTCCAAATATATATCAAAACAAGTACAAACAAAGACTCACAGTCATGCTAGACTCCGGTGTATAGATACTCGTCACCATGCCTATATACCGCTCTTGATCATTTAGCAAATAACAATTTATGATACTCTAATCCTATTCCCTCAAGCCAAAGTTAGATCAAACACTTACCTCAAATGCTCCAAAAGTCCACTCAAGCCTCTAGAATAGCTTTACCCCTCGAATTCACCATAAAACCGCTCGAATCTAGTCACAAATTACTTGAATGTATCAACAAATGCTAATTGAATCAACTTGAATGCATAAAAACGAATTTCCCAAAGTTTTACTCAAAAATTATCAAAATGCCCCCGGGCCCACGTAGCCAAAAATCGAGGTTCGAACCAATACCCGGTTACCCATTCCCCCACGAGTTCATATCTATGATTTGTTTTGAAATCGGACCTCAAATTGATGTCCAAATCCCCAATTTTAAGAAAACCTAGGTTACTTTCCGGCTTGAGTGGACTTTTGGAGAAAGTTTGGTGCTTCTATCGTTGAATGAAGCACACTACCTCCATGCGAAGCCAGAAAGTTCTTTTCTTTTCCAGAGTAATATGCAGAGAAGTTTCATTTCTTCCCATTAAATCATTTTATACCATAATTAATAAACTCAAATTAACTAACCCTGCAAACGATATACACCAAATGCTAGAAAATTACAGTGTTATTTTTCAATTATATGTTAGTTGAATGAGTGAATAAAATTCCACCAAATTAAACTCTTCACCCGATCCTGAAATCGTCATTCTAATTACCTAAATTTTTGTACACTTGATCTCTTGGTATATGTATGCTAAGAATATATGTCGTTTTTCAAATAGATAATTTAATTTGATAATGTAACCTTTTTATTTTTGGGTGTTGCAATGGGTAGAATTATGGCTACTATCTATGAAAGAGGTCAGGGTCGAAAATGGGAAGGAAAATCAAAGGAAGATGTTGATGAACAAGTATCTCCTGATGAATTCAGTCCAACACTTTTAGTTTTGCTGTCTTTAATATTTGTATTATTATATGCAGAATTTGTTACTTAAATAGTTTGATTTGCCAGCCAAGTAATTATTGATAAGTCTGCGATTCTATTTTTTTATTGTTGACAAAAATTACAAAAAAATACAATATATTTGGATTTGTTTTTCACCGTTTTTTGTATGTATCTTATATATGTATATGTCTTGCCATATATGTTTGTTTCTATCTGTTGGTATTCTCCGTGTGTTTGTAAATGTTTTTAGATTAACATGACCTTTTTTAATGTCAATGTTTGAACTAATTCTTTATTTTTAATATTAGATCGCAGGAAGTTCGGACAAAGGATGACTTGGCACCTCTCTTCAACTAGGATTGTCATTTATCTTTTTTCTAATTTTTTTTAATTTTTCTTGTCCAAAAATTTATATTCCTTTCAAAGGAGTTTAATTTTCTATTAATACAATTAATTAATATAATTAATTAATACATTTAATATTTATTCTATTATAATTTCTAATGTACATTACTCTTTTTGAGAAATTGCCCAATGCATAACTCTCTTTATATGTCAATATTAGTGATGATTTATGTTCTAGAGAAATTATAAATGGAGAAAGACAGAGGAAGAAGATGGAGAAGATGGCGTTACAACCTAATGATTCTAAGGTTCTGTTTGGGTCTCAGACAGGAGGAAGTATATGTTCCTCTTTAAGTCTTCTAGAGAGTACAGATGGAGGTTTTTATGCCATTGGATCACATTCACATGTAAATAATCTGGACCGTCCATTTTTAAAGAATAAAGATTAACATTGGATTCTTTGGGCACATGACCAAGCTGAGTCACTGTATAGGAGTTATTTTCTGTTATTTTATAGTCCAGTAAATTATAGACACATGTATAGCTATTTACATTATTCATTTACTTTTTTTCAGAGAAATAGTTGTATAAATACAAACAAAGAGAAATGAGAAAGTACACAGAAAAATTTTTCAATTCATTCGTCCATTTTTCTACATGGTATTAGTCACCACTTAGATTCTAGACTTCTTCTGCGTTCTTTCTTTTTCACCTCTATTTCTTCTCTCCCTTCAATCCAATTGGTTTCTTCATCTGATGCTCCTTCTAAAGATGGTGGTTCTAGAACCTCTCCTACTATTGATGCTAGCCATTCTTATTTTCTTCACCCATCAGATTCACCCGGTATGACTCTCGTCACTTCTATCTTCGATGGTCGTGGCTATGGAGGTTGGAGGAGGTCTCTTCTCATTGTCGTTTCAGCTAAAAATAAGTCGGGCTTCATTGATGAGAGTTGTTCTGCTCCTGCATCTGATTATACCTCTTTCAGCTTGTGGACTCGCTGTAATGATATGGTAATCTCTTGGTTACTTAACTCCCTTTGCAAGAAAATTGCTGCGAGTGTTCTTTACTCCAAATATGCTCAAGCTCTTTGGACAGATCTTGAGGATAGGTTTTAGCCAATCCAATGGGGCTAAACTCTATCACCTACAAGAGGAAATAAGTGACTTAATTCAAGGATCAAGTGATATTGCTGGCTATTTCACTAAATTGAAGCTATTATGGGATGAACTTGATGCTATTTACACTACTGTTACCTGTTCTTGTGCCTGCACCTGTGGTGGCAAGGTGAAATTGGTTAAGTCTCTTCAATATGAAAGGATGATTCAATTTCTCATGGGCTTTAATGATACATATTCTCCTGTTAGGAGCAACATCCTGATGATGTCCCCTCTCCCCAACATCAACATTGCTTATTCCCTGTTGGTTCAAGATGAGAGGCAGAGGGAAGTATATATGAACCCTCAGTTTCCTGGTGACTCTTCTTCTTTCCTAGCCACACATCAAAATGTTTCAGGTCAGAAATCTCAATCATCAGACTTTAAAGGGAGGAATAATAACTTGATTTGTTCTCATTGCAAGAAACCATGACATTCAGTTGACAAATGCTATCGAATAATTGGTTTCCCTTCTGATTTTAAGTTCACCAAAACTCCTAAGCTTCATGGATCTGTCAAGAGCAATGTTGTTTTGAGTTTCCTTGCACAGTCTATAGGAAACAATGGAGGAAATCCTATTACACAAGACCAATTTTCTCAGTTGATTCACCTGCTTAACATTGCACAACTTGCTCACACAGGAAGCCCTACCACAGAAGTTAATGCTAATGTAGTTCAGTGTGCTGGTAAGATCTTCAACAATCCTTCTGCTTATCTCACATATGCCAATGCTCATTCTCGGATTATTGATTCAGGGGCTTCTGAACATATGTCTTATGATACTAAGTTCTTTACTACTCTTGCTCTTTTACCTACTCCATTGTTCATTAACTTACCTAATTCCTTTAGAGTTAGGGTGACTCATAGTGGGACAATTACTCTTTTCTCTGATCTTGTTCTACATAATGTCTTATTTGTCCCTTCTTTCAAGATTAATCTCATTTCCGTCAACAAGTTTTGCACTCAGTTCCATTGTCTTCTAATGTTTTCTTCCACTAATTATCTATCGTAGGACCCTTTAGTGAAGATCCTTCTGGTTCTTGGTAAAGCAAGGAATGGCATATATCTTCTTGATTCAGCCCTTTCTAAGTTTCAGAGTTTTTTCAAGCACAATCTAGTTTCTAAGTCTAGTGTTTTAACTTCCACTTGTATTTCAGTTTCCTCTTCTGTTTCTGAATCAGTTACTCTTCCTGTAAGCGGCACTTTTGAAGTAAAATTATGGCACATTCGACTTGGACATATGTCTATTTCTGCAATGAAGAGAATCAGTTTTATTTCATCTTCTACTCTTGATTGTCCCTGTGATGTTTGCCCTTTAGCAAGACAGTCTAGATTGCCTTTCCATTCAAGTTATATAAAAACTACTACTATCTTTTGAGTTAATTCATTTGGATACATGGGGACCCTACAAGTCACCTACTTATGATGGTTTCAAGTAATTTTTAACCATTGTTGATGACTTTAGCAGAGGTACTTGGACTTATCTCATGAGCACTAAAAGCAATGCCTTCTCTTTGATCAAATATTTTTTAGCTATGGAGGAAATTTAATATTAAGGTTAAAAAGATTAGATCTGACAATGCTCTTGAATTGGGAGAGGGTTCTAGCATTTCAGAATTCTTTGCTTCTCAGGGTATTTTACATCAAACATCTTGCACTTCTACCCCTCAACAAAATGGAGTTGTTGAGAGGAAGCACATACATCTTTTGGAGACTTCTAGAGCTTTATTGCATCAATCCAAGTTGGCTATCTCTTACTAGGGTGAAACACTCACTACTACTTTTTTGATCAATAGGTTCCCTTCCTCTGTTCTCAAAGGTCAAACTCCATATCAAATTCTTTTTGGAAAGCCTCCATCCTATGATTATCTTAGGTGCTTTGGGTGTTTGTGTTATGCTTCTACTCTTACACATAAAAGGTCAAAATTTTCTCCTAGAGCTATACCTTGTGTTTTTTTGAGATATCCCCATGGAAAAAAGGGATATAAGCTCCTAGATCTTAACACCAAAAGAGTTTTCATTTCCAGGGATGTTCAGTTTCATGAGTTTGAATTTCCTTTTTCATATATCACCTCTGATTCACCTCTATTTACTTCCCCTTCTCCTCCTTCCTCACTTGTTGAGTCTACTCTTCCTAGTCCCATTCCTTCTTCCAGTTCTCCTCCTTCTTCATCTTCCTCTTCTCCTTCTTCCTCTTCTTACCCTATTTCATCCCCAAGTCCATCTCCTGTTCCTGCTTTAAGAAGATCACAGAGGGATCACATTGCCCCTGCTTACCTCTCTGATTATATTTGTGGTTCAATAGTTCTAACAGATTTAACTACTTCCTGTTTTTCCCATCCCACCCCTCCCCCTGTCTATTCTTTCACTTCTCTTTCTTTGACTAATCAGCATATGCTTAATTCTATTTTCAACACTGTTGAACCTACTAGCTTCTCTCAGGCTGTCCAACATCCTGGTTGGCAGCAAGCTATGATTTATGAGATCAAAGCTCTTGAGGATAATCAAACGTGAGAAATAGTTCACTACAAAAAAATAGCGCTTAACGACGAATTTTAGCGACAAGCGATATTCCGTAGCTAAATAACGACGGATTAGCGACGATATTTGTATTTTGTCGCCAAATAAGCTAGAAAATAATTTGTACCAAATATAGCGACGGATTAGCGACAAAAACTTAAATTCCTCGCTAAAATTGGCGCTAAATATTAGCGCCTTTATTTTAGCTACAAAATTAGTGACGAATTCTGGGCGACAAAAAATATTGAAACTTAGCGATGGATTTAACGTCCAATAATCTGTCGTAACATTTATTTTACTTATCAAGGCATTCAAAAATTATCGGCGACAAAATATTCCGTCGCTCATTTCCTAAAATATATTTTCATTAATTACTCTTAGCGACGGAATTTCGGTCCGTCGCTATTCCGTCGGTAAAATTCAACCCCCAAAATTAAATTACCCTAGCTAGGTAAAAGACCTTCCAAGGGCACAAACACAAAATTATATTCCGCTGCTATTCTGTCTCCGTTGTTCTTCCTAATTCATCTCTTCCTCTTGAACGAAGGTACAAACGCAGACTTCAGTACCATCAATCTAAGAATACACAATCGACGGTTTCCTATTTGTTCAAAGGGTTTTTGTTCTCAGAGGTATGTGCTTGCTTTATTCTCATATTTGGCAAATTAGGTATCAAATATTTGACAATTTCGTTACTTTTCTTGTGTTAAACAGTGATATTTTTTATACCTATCTGAAAAATAGAAGAAAACCTTTGAAATTGCATTTTTTTTACCTATCTGGTAGCCATTGTTGATTTTGTACTGCCTCACTAAATGGTTTGGCATCAAGTGTAAGTTTTGTTCTGAATTTTTTGTGTATTAATTACTTTTTCTATTCATGTTGACATTTCCCGACCCCAAAATTTCTGAATCTGCTACTTATCTGTAGACTGTAGTTAAGGTTGTGGTCGAAGAGGCAACTATTAAAATTTGTTTGGTAGGGAGATAAATTACCTACATTTAGTAGAATTTAAGTCAATTTATTTAAAAGAGATGGTCTTGGAAAACAGACTCAGTTATATATAATTTCTGATGTTGAGTTTTTCTGTTGGTCAATTCCGGGATACCAGAAGATAGCAATTTTTTTTAACCTTACTTTTCAAGAAAAATATTACGGAAAAGACATTAACAAAATTAGTGCTACTTGTTTATCAAATAAATATGGATTAATTGACCTTGAGAAAAAAGCTATAGGATTTCATTTTCAATAGTGGAATTAAAAACTGCGATCTGCATATATGTTGTGCTCCATTTATTTAAAGTAAGACTAATGCGATTATAATTTATATTTTTGATTGCCTAACTGTAAGTATATTTGACAATTATTCAAAGGCAAGATTAAATTAGCTAACAGTGATCCTTGTTTGTTGTTTTGTGCTAAGAGTATTAGCCGCTGGAAGCTGTAAGGTTTTGAAATATTTCTGAAATCCCCTATCCTAAGTAGCAGCTGAACTTTTTGATGCATAACTTAGGCTTTTGTTTGAATAATTGTATTTGCTTTAGATTTGTTTCCTAAGATCTTAATTTAGAAAAAGGATTTTTTGTCTTCTAAGGTTGTTTGATTATTTGATCTTAATCTAAATACTACACTAATTACTATCCTTGAATGATAATTCACTAGTATCAATCTTAAATTCACCATCATGTTTACTTTAGTAATAAAAAGGGAATATTTGTTTGGTGGGTCAGTAAGATTTAAGACAAAACTATTTCCATGAATATTTCAGATTAATATTTACAGCCAAACATAGATACGAAAAAAAGAACTCAAGCGATGCTAATTACAGATAGTTTTTTTCTAACTCCTTCAAACTTGAAAAATAATACAACTCTAAACACACATATCTTTAAAATCTCCCTGAAAACTGGTGCTATTAATAATCTGTTTTGACATATTTTCTATACACAATAGGTGCATATAATATGTGAGTTTAACTTATGCACAGACATATACACACATATGAGTTTAACTTATACATACCAACAACGTAAAATAAGTTTACATATTAGGTCATCTTTATACTGTTTGGACGAATTGAGATAATAAATGGGCGAGTATGTGCAGTTTGATCTGTTATTTCTTGCATTTGAGTTGATATCTCTTGAGTCACATGTTGTAAAATGTAATACCATGATACTTTCCAGAGTGATGTACTGTTTGCTAGTAATATAAGAGTATCTTACTCAAAGATTTGCTAAGATTTGGGAGTTGTGGTTCTTTGTCCAACTGATTTTGAGTTAGTTTCAAATTTTTCATAACCTTAAGAGTAAGGAAATGCTTAACAGGAATGCTGAAAAATGAGAATATATGTTTTTCCATGATAGAACCAATGCAGTTTTTTAAGGATTATCATGTATGTTATGAAAAAGTGTTGAAAGGAAAGAAATATACTTCAACTATTTTTAACTCTTTAACATTTAAGTGCCACAGTCATAGCAATTGTTGCAGTTGGATACTGAATTGGCAGCAGTTGCTGCAGCAGTCATAGCAGCAACAACTGCACCTACTTTTATACCTCCTACAACTTTAACAAGCTTTAAAAACTTCCTGTTTAATTTAATAATAAATAGAAACATGGACAATCTAGATCGTGATTGGATGTACAAAAGGTTGGATGGCATCATAACTGGTGTGAACAGTTTCATAACTGGTGTGAACAACTCCCTTTCAAATTCAGCTTTCTTCTTTGCTGCATACTTTGCTGCACTTTCTTCAGTTGAAACAACGTAATCCTTACCATATTCCACAGCACTCATTCCAGTACCAGCAACTGCATCCGTTGCGGCGACCGCCTTCTCTCCAGTATACCCTGCAACATTAGAAGCAACACTAACCACAGCTTTAGTTGCCTCTGCTGCTTTCTCAGCTGTATAATGTGCTGCTCCCCAACCACCTACTACAGCTTTTTCCTTCACAGTTTCAGCTACTTCCCCTGTATATCCTACTGCTCATTTCCCTGTTTCTAAGGTAACATCTTTAGCATCAACAACTTTCTGTCCAACATAACTTACCGTTTTCCCTGTATATCCTACTGCTCCTTAACAGAATCAACAATTTCTTCGACACAAATGATGATATAAGCAATTTATTGATTAAAATGAAATAACTTTTTTTTTTTAGATTCTAAGGACATGTCCAGGCATCGAATACTATTTTGATTTTTCCAATGCTGAATTTTAATATTTACAGGTACTGATATGACTATTTATATGTTGCAAATATTGAACTTATAAAGCTGTCCCACATCGGAGCTGTCCCACATCGGAACATTAACTTATCTCACTGCTTCGCTGTAGTTTGTCGCGATTGATGCTTTGGGTAGGAGTCCCATATTGGTGCACTATATTCTCACTCTATTGTTTATATAGCCATTCAATACAACTGAAAGGCACGACCTTACTTAAACTGGGATGGTTTCATAGTTGTCTGACAGACTACAAATCTTTTTGGTTCCTCTTTCTTTCCTTCTCTTTTAACCTTGGAACCTAATTGTATTCCGCCAACTTCCAGTTGTCTCAATTCACTAGCACTTAAGTACACCAAATGATGTGCAAATCGAATACCACGTTTGTAGCATGTATTTTTCTGTTTTGTCCTGCTTCAATATTGGATTCTTTTGATGAAATATTGGATTCTTTTGATGAATCTACCTTTGTTTCTTTGCAGAATCAGCAATTTCTTTGCAGAAGCATACTCTGCCGCACTTTCTTCAGTTGTAGAATAAGCCTGACCCAACCTTTTGCAAGGTATAGTCTTTAGCTTGTTGTGCAGATTGAGCTAGATTTTGTCTTGCAGTTGAAAGATTATCTTTAGTTGCAGCATAAGTTTGTTGGCCTTTTTGAAGTATTGTGTGTTTAGCATTCTTAGCAACATAGTGATATCCACTTTGAACAGTTGGCCTATTCAATTATCTATAGTTGCATCATAAGTTTGTTGGCGTATTAACAGTTTCTTATGAAGTTTCAGCTTGTGTTTACTATTTCTAGTAATCATCTAATTAAGCTCTAGCTACTACTAAATCTGTGTTAGTTGGGGCAGGAACTTACATTGATTAGGATGGGAAGATTTTCTTGTATTTTCTCTACATTGCAATTTCTTGATGAATTTTCTGTAACTTAGCTTCTGCTTGTTTGAATTTTCAGAGACTATACTGCTTAGGTTAAGTTGGAGCAGCCCATTGCAGGCCAAGAAAAGGAGCAATTGGAAATATGCCTCGAGGTAGAGGTCAGGGTAGCGCAGGCCGTGTAGGTAAATCTTCAGTTAGGGGTAATTTTTTTACTCGTGAAAATATGCCTACTGTTCCCATTCCCACAATCAATCCTCAACAAGGTGGTACGAGTTCATCAGGTGGACCGGATCACATCAATCAAGTTCAAACATTAGGTTCTAGTAGTACGCCACCTATTCAAACATCAGGCGATGGTAGTACCCTAACTATTAATTTGGAACCATCTCCAAATACCCTTAATCAGAGCAACACAATAGGTGAGGGTACATCTTCTCAAAGCAACATAATAGGCGAAACTGAGTATAGTAGTACCCGCCGACTGCGGACGCTTGTTACTCTTTCTCCTGTAGGGTTAGTCCGTACTTGTACTATTACTTTTGGTATATTGTTATTGATACATGGTATTCCTTTAAATAATGTCTTCTAATTTGTTCAGGTTAGAGCCTTCATATGAATGCTCTGAGTTTATAACTAAGTCTTTCAAGAATGAACTTGATCTTAATGGATTCAACTGGAAAAATATCTCAAATAAGTTTAAAAAAATTTATTTTGGAGAATTCAAGGAATAATCCATCACAATTAGATTTTGAAAGTATAATAACTTTTATATGCAGTTTATTAATGTTATTACTTTATGAAATTATTTCAGAAGGCTTTCTACTGGGATTCTTCAATTGATAGTACGGTGCAGATCCAATGGGAGCGTAGGGCAGCGAGAAGATATAGTGATTTTATTAGTAAACTAAAAACAAATATGGTGCAACCAGACACTATTCCAAATAATGTGTGGGAAACTTGGTCGATACTTCAGAAGGATCCTAAGTGTGTTGAAAAGTCAGAAATAAATGCAAAAAATCGTTGTGGTGGGAGAGAAATTGCCACTTGGACTCATACAGGTGGCTCTATCAGTGTTGGGGAGCATCGCAAGAGAATTGTAAGTGTATTTATAACTTTTTCCTGGATTTGTATTCTGTGCATGTTCACTTGTGCTTATGATATCATGTCTCCACGAATTTCTAAGATTGTTGCTTATGAAAGTTGAATTCTAACATTCTTAAGCTTGCAAAAGGATTAAAAAAACTGAGAAGGAGCTTGAGAAATGGTTATATTGGCACTTATATGTATATGCTTGTATGAAATAAACAACATTCATGTTCATGATCTTAACTGCTGATTTGTTAAACATAGAATCCCACACGGTGTCTCACTCTTTTACTTTTAAAACAAAAGATATTTCCCGAAAAGAAGAGAGAGAGGCCCAACAATATAATAAGCGTGAATTAAGGGAAAGGATTCAAAAGATTTGGACATGTCTACATAAGGACTTGAACTGATGATACATGTATTAATTAAGGAAGAATAGGGAATCGGAAGAAATAACAAGTTTTCTTTTATAAAAATATTTTGGCTGACAAGTAGAGAAGGAATGACATGTGACATATTGGAACTCTGTCGATTGATATATTAGATTTGGTTTTTCATTGTCCGATATAACAAATTGTTTAGGCAGCTTATCTGTTGCTTGTTTATTTTGTAGTTCAATTCACTAGTTGAAACTCTCATAACAAGAACTTTCTAATTATCTTATGAAGCTAGTTTTAAGACACTGCAGATCCACCTTACATTGTCAATACATCACCTCCTGCTCATAAATTTTCGTTGCCTTAACAAGTTCGAATCTTGCCAGCTTTTTCGTTGTTATTGTTTGGGAACTCTTTAATCCAACAGCAGACGAAATTTTCCATTCCGTTGTTACCTAAGTTATGTTCCAGTATCATCCTCATGTGCTAAGTTTAAGCTACTAAGAAAAAGCAATCCAAACTTAAATATCATGGACTTCGTTTGGAAAATAGAACTAAGAGTTTGAATAATTGAATATATAGATACTGACTTTAGTTTCTATGTTACTATATCTTTTTAATTGAATAATTTTTGTATAGGCTGTTAAAAAGGGGCGAGATCCAACACCAAATGAGTTGCATTTGCACGTCCATACACATGGTAATGATGGAAAATCTTTTGTTGCTGAGAAATCCCGAATCATACATGTAAGATAACTTTTTAATTGACTTTACTTTCATATATTTTTTCATTTTGTAAATTGAATGTTCTTATTAATTCTTCTACAGGAAAAATATCAGGAGATATTACAACAACAAATGCAAACTCAATCTGATATTGATCGGTATAAAGCATATTATCAAGCCACAAGAGGAGAAAAGAAAAGAAGTGTATATGGTCTTGGATCGCAAGCAAAATGCTACTACGGGCCAAATCTTCATGGCTCTCTTGAATATGATGCTACATCGTCAATAACACCTCCAAATTCTCAATCAACACCAACAGGGAATCTGGATGAGTTAGTGATGCGATTGATTCCTGCACTGACAGATCATATAGTTCCTGTAATCATTGAGCGGGTACGCGAATTAGTTTCCTTACCCTCGCATCAGCCAAATATGGATATGACACCTACAGTTCCAACATCTTCTACTGCTGCTAACAATGATGAGGTTCATGCATTGGGTTCTGATGATGACCGTAACTCTCCAGCCTAGCGTAGTTAGCTTACTTTGTTTGGACAATATTGTTGGTCCTTCTAAATTTTTTGTACTTAATGATACTGTTATATGTATTATGCTATATATTTTGGACCTTGTTGAATTTATATTAATATCAGTGACTTTTTATTAAGTGTATTTAATAGTTTATGTAATATGTTTGAACAGAGTACATTTAAAATAATAAAGAAAAAGAATTTTAAAAAATCAGCAATATAGTAAAAATAAATCAGCGACGGATACGTTCCGTAGCTAAAATTATTGCGTAAAATTAAATTTTACGACGAATTGGCGATAAAAGATTTTTGTTGCAAAAAGCAGGGACAATTAGCTATAACACGGCTAGCGACGGACAATTTCATCGCTATAAGAACAAACGACGAATTTTATTATGTATTGCAGTGACGAAAGGCATCAAAATAGCGACAGAAACAAGCTTTATAGCAACGGATATTTCCCTCGCTAAACTTTGCTACAAAACTATGTCATCGCTATTCCGTCGCTAATCCTGCGGCGGATTGATATTTGTTGTCGCTATAAGCTTAGCAACGCGGATTTTAGAGACCAACTTGAATCCGTCACTAAACAACTGTAGCGACAAAAAACATTGATTTAGCGACGGAATGCGTCCGTTGCTAAACACAATTTTTTTTGTAGTGGTTGAATTACCTGTTGGCAAGAAGGCTTTGCCTTGCAAATGGGTTTACAAAGTTAAACACAAATCTGATGGAAGCATCGAAAGACTGAAAGCTATATTGGTGATTAAAGGTGACGCTCAACGTGAAGGGATTAATTTTAATGAAACCTACTCTCCCGTGGTTAAAATGACTATTATTCGATGCATTCTTGCTGTTGCAATCAAGAAAGGCTGGTCGTTGTCACAATTAGATGTAAACAATGCCTTTTTACATGGGATTTTACAAGAAGAAGTATATATGAAATTTCCTACCGGTATCCCTGCTCCTAGTCCTAACCATGGCTGTCGTCTTAAGAAATCACTTTATGGTTTGCGATAAGCGTCGCGACAGTGGTATGCTCGACTTACAGTTGCTTTGAATTTTAAAGGGTTTTCTTCTTCTTTGAATGATTATTCCCTATTTTTCAAACAATCAGGGGATTCTATATCTATTGTGGTAGTGTATGTTGATGACATACTACTTACTGACAACAATCCTACAGAGCTTTCTCAACTTAAGCACTTCTTAAATGATGAATTTCAGATTAAGGATCTTAAAAGTTAAAATACAAAAATACCCATTAATAGTTGGATGACCTTTTTAACCTTCAATCTATAATATTCTGTAATGACCCAACCGGTCGTTTGGAACTTTTGCACTTTGCTCGCCAGTTCTCGGGCATGACTAGCCCCGTGTGATGTATTATGACTTATGTAAATCATTGGTTTTGGGGGTAATCAGAATTAATTTGGAAGAACAGTTCTCAGTTTGAAGCTTGAAATTTGAAAGGTTTGACCAAGATTTGACTTGTTTGTATATGATCTCGGATCGGAACTTTTATGATTTGGTTAGCTCCGTTAGGTGATTTGGGACTTAGGAGTGTGTCCGAAATATTTTTGTGATGTCCGGTGTAGAATTAGGCTTGAATTGGCGAAAGTTAGTTTTTGGCGATTTCCGGTCGGCAGTGCAAAATAGGCTATCAGGGTCGGAATAGAATTCCGATAGTTGGAACGCGTTCGTAATGTCATTTTGGATATGTCTGCAAAACTCCAAGTCAATCGAAGTTGCTTTGGATAGTTTCGTCGTCGTTGGTGGAATTTAGGAAGTTCAAAGTTCATAAGCTTGAATTTGATGTGATTTTGGTGTTTTGATGTTGTTTTTGGTGTTTCGAAGACTCGACTAAGTTCGAATGAGGTTATGGGACGTGTTGGTATATTTTTTGAGATTTCCGAGGGACTCGGGTGGATCACGAAAAGTTAACGAATCAATTTAGACTAGAAGAAAAGCTATTGTATTTTTTTCTCAGCAACATGAACAGTAACTCGTGTAAACAGTACTCGGGTGAATGGTAACTCGGGCGAACAGTAAAATGCATGAGCAATATTTAAATAAACTGTCCGCGACCATTAAACCCTTTTACACCATTTTTGAACGTGAAAAGAGCTTTGAAGCGATTTTGAAGAGAGGAAATCATTGTTCTTTATTGAGGTAAGGATTTTGGACCCTAAAACTTGATTATTTATGATTAAGGAACAAAATATCAGTGTTTAATTCATGAAAATCAGTAGAAAAAGTGGAGTTAGGGCTTGAGATTATGAGACCTTCTACGGATGATTTGAGAGGTCAAACGAACTCCGATTTTCGAGTTCTTTATATGTACGGACTTATGAGATGATGAAGAATATTTTGGTATAAAGTTTGTTCAGTTCCGGGACGTGAGCCCGGGGTTGAGTTTTGACTGATTTCGGGTTTTGTGCTTAAAATCGATATTTTTCATTTGGAATTCATTCGTTTAGCATAATTTGATGATAAAAATCTGAACTTGGTAGATTTGGAGCACTCGGAAGTTGGGTCGAAAGGCAAACGTGTTGCAGAGTATATTTTCGGGCTAGTTCGAGGTGAGTAATGATTTTAAATGTTGTTCTGAGGGTATGAAACCCGGATTACGCAACGTACGGCTGTGTTGAGGTGACACACACGCTAGATGACGAGCGTGAGGTCGTGAACCATTGGGGATTGTGACTTAATCCATCTCGAATGACTATCTTTCTGTATAATTGGCAGCTAATTATTTTATATTATTATACTTTGGGATAAATGCCATATTTGAGCTTCGTGCCAATTGTTTGAACCCTTAGGGGATTGTTAATGATATGCTCCTCACTGTTTGATTTCATACTTGTGCTCCGTCATGCTATATTTTTACTATTTTAAAAACTCAGCTATGTTATTCTGTTTTAAACACATTATTTGATATTTTCAGAGATATTTGAGCTGAACTTCATATTTTACTGATGCCCGATGGGCTTATGAGATTTTGACTGAGTAAGGCCGAGGGCCTGTATTGTGAGGATATTTCTGGGTCGGGCTGCACGCCGCAACAGGGATATATTGATTATGATAATGAAGCCGAGGGCCTGAGATTGTGTGCCACGAGGTGGCTTGATATTAATATGAGGCCGAAAGCCTATTTATGATGCCACGAGATGGCTATATATTGCGCTTGGGTTGTAAGGGGACCCTCCAGGAGTCTGCACACCCCAGTGAGCATGGGTACCCATTGTGATGTGAGATATAGCCCGAGGGGCTGGTATTGTTCTGAGATATTGCCCGAGGGGCAAGTTTGTTGCCATTGTGCCCGAGGGGCAAACCTTTATGTACTTATCGTTCTTATTTACCTGTCATGTACCTATTTAGTTGTGTAATTGTGTCCGAACGGCGGATCTTCTATGTTTATCTGTTCTAATTGCTTGCATTTAATTGCTTAACTATTGAAAAGCCATTTTTTAAGAAGTTTAAACCGAGCTAATGTGCTTAAGAGATTTTACAGCTTCATTGCTTTCTTACTGGTTTTATACTATTTCTATACAGCATGTTGATGTACTCTTCGTGATTTCCTATCACTCAGTCTTCATTTATTTTTATTACTCACTGAGTTGGAAGTACTCACTTTACTCCCTGAACCCTGTATGTAGATTCAGGTATTTCTGTACCCGGTAGTGGGTATTAGTTGCTCAGAGGCAGAGTCATCAGAGTTTAGCAAAGTAGCTACCTCACGTTCGCAGCACTACTTTTCTCCCTCTCGATTTCATTAGACTGTATTTAGTACATTTTTGACTCTAGTTGTATTCTGACCTTAGTAGATGCTCATGACTAGTGACACCCCAGTATCAGGTTGTGTTGGGTTTGTTTTTCTACAAATTATACTGTTAACTGCTTATTTTTTAGATTTATCATGTTTACGACTTAATACTTATCATTTTATTGCTTAAGATTGGAATGGGAATCTGTCGGCTAGCCTTATCTTCACGAGAGGCGCCATTATAACCGGGTCTAGGTTTAGGGTCGTGACATATTCTTTTTACTATTAGTCTAAAAATAGTAAGACAACAAATAGATCTGTATTATATTGTACAATAAATTAGCCATTGACACAAGTAATATGCATGCACCTTTTTCTTGGCACTAATTACAGATGCGAACTTAATAGTTTTTCTTGGGAATTAAGTATCATGTATTCATGTGTATGACTTTTGTAACGGATATGAAGAAACCCAACATCCATTTGGGGTCTAACGTATTCTAACGTGACTTTTGAGTTTCTATTGAATCCTTAGACATACTTTTTGGCTTATAAGTATATATATAGTTATGTGCTTCACAAGATTTTCTGTGTGTAATGTGTGAATGCCATATGATATTGTCTTAATTTTGATGGAAATTGATATTTGTTGAGAATAAAGTTACTTGAAGTTAAATAGGCTAGAGTTAAACTTTAACTAGAGTTAGTGTAGATTGGTCACAAGTTAATTATGATTAGGCTAATTAGTTAGTTAGAGGCAGTTGTATTCTATATATATACTGTGGCTTCCAAGTTCAGTGTAATAGAGCTCATTTTCTCAGATTTCATATGTGTAATTTTGTTCCTCTCACCGACATTTCCTTCATCAGCATAATTCTAGGGCTCAATTCATAGAAGCTAATATGGTATCAGAGCTTAGCGATCGCTAGCTAGATATTCGTAACTCAATCATGTATCATCTTCTTCATCAAGCTCATCAATGGCGAATGCAACGATTGACAATAAAGAGCAGGAAAAGTTAAGCCACAATCACCCGTTGTACTTGCATGCCATAGATACTTCCAATACTGTCCTAATTTCTCTCCAATTGACCGGATCAGAAAATTAATCTGTATGGAGTTGGGCAATGATAATTGCAATCCTAGGAAGAAATAAACTAGGGTTTATTAATGGTACATGCAAAAAGGAGAATTACGGTCCAAATTTAATTGATTTGTGGGAGCGATGCAACGCCATTGTCCTTTCATGGATTATAACTTGTGTGTCAAAGGAGTTATACAGTAGAGTTGTGTATTCTTTAAGTGCATCGGCAGTTTGGCTAGATATGAAGGAGCGATTTGATAAAATTGATTGTTCTAGGATATTCCAGATCCATAAGAAAATCGCTACTATCAGACGGGGAACCAGCTCTGTATCAACTTATTTTTCAAAATTGCGTCTGTTGTGGGCTGAATTTGACAACTTAGCACATGTTCTAGGATGTGATTGTGCTAAATCTAGAGAGTTTGAAACTCTTACAGTTTCTTATTGGACTGAATGAATCGTATGAAAAGCAAGGAGTCAGCTGCTTATGATGGTTCTAGTACCTACAATCATTAAAGCTTATTCCATGTTAATGGAAAGAGAAAGTCAACGCAGTATGACAAACAATTTGTGCACAAACGAAGGAGGAGAACTGACAGCTTTGATGACTATGAAGGGAGGACCAGGGCAAAGTCCAAGGAGAAAATTCAATTTGTACTGTGACTATTGCAAAATGAAAGGTCACACTCGTGAAGGATGTTATAAACTGATAGGTTACCCCACAGACTTCAAGATTAAGAAGAAAATTGGAGCCAATGCTACAGCTCACAATGTTACAATTGAAGACCATAAAAGGGAGGACATAGGAGCAGGGAATATCAGTGAAGCTGATAAGTGTTCCCATGATGATGTTGTTCGAGGTCCATATTTCACACCAGAACAATATAATCAGATTCTCAAGTTACTGAGCAAAGACAGTATGGGTGAGACTTCAGCTAATATGGCAGGTAAAATCAAAGCATTTCTGGTAAACTCAAATAAAAAGGAATGGATAATTAACTTCAGAGCTACAAATCATATGGTTTCTGATGTGACTATGCTAGATAACAAACTTGAAGTAGACAATTCTGATAAAAGAAAGGTACACTTACCTAATGGAGGAACAACAAACATATCACATATTGGTACTTATAGAATACTCGACAAAGAAATTTTGGATAATGTCTTATATATACCAGATTTTAACTACAACCTGCTGTCCATATCTAAAGTCACAAAAGCTTTATGTTGCTCAGTATGCTTCTTTCCACATTTTTGTATATTCCAGGAC
The DNA here is from genome assembly GCA_026770625.1 of Nicotiana glauca. Lineage (NCBI taxonomy): Eukaryota > Viridiplantae > Streptophyta > Magnoliopsida > Solanales > Solanaceae > Nicotiana > Nicotiana glauca. Next base: position 81,667 of record MU683475.1, read on the forward strand.
CTTTACAACGGGAAGGTCAAGGGGATTGGTAGAGAAAGAGATGGACTCTACTGGCTCTCATAAACACCTGCTGAGAAGGATGACATTAGAACTAAAGTGATGAATGCAGTAAAAGAAAAGGTAAACATTGAGCTTTGGCATAAAAGACTAGGCCATGCCTTAGTCAAGGCAATAAAGCAGTTATTGTGCTTGTCCCAGGAAGAATGTAAAAATGTAGTTGATAAATATATGATCTGTCTTCTAGCAAGACATACTAGGTTGCCTCTCAATCTCAGTAATAGTAGAACTACTGAATCCTTTAATCTGTTGCATATTGATATATGGGGGCCCTACCATGTACAAACTTTCAATAGAAGTAGAATCTTCTTGACAATTATTGATGATCATTCTAGAATGACCTGGTTATATTTGCTAAAACACAAGAGCGATGTTAAGGTGGAACTAAAGAATTTTCTTAGAATAGTTCATACTCAATTTGATAAGAATGTCAAAGTAATAAGATTTGATAATGGCACAGAAATTTTCAATTCAGACTGTTCTCAATTGTTTCAATCTTTGGGAATTATACATCAAAAGTCTTGTGTTTATACTCCCCAACAAAATGGAGCAGCAGAGAGAAAACACAGACACATTCTAGAAGTGGGAAGAGCTGTAAGATTTCAAGGAGGAATTCCTTTGAAGTATTAGAGTCATTTTGTGTTACCAGATGTGTACTTGATTAACATAATACCTTTTGTAGCACTACAAGGAAGGACACCTTATGAGTTATTTCATCACAAAAGGACTAGTCTGGATCATTTAAGAATATTTGGATGCCTCTGTTTTGCAAAGAGACCAAATGTTCATGATAAGTTTGAAGCTAGAGCTATTGCATCAGTTATGATGGGATATTCAGAAGTCAGCTTATGAATTGTGTGTCAAATGAGTTATACAGTAGCATTGTGTATTCTTTAAGTGCATCGGCAGTTTGGGTAGATCTGAAGGAGCGATTTGATAAAATTGATTATTCTAGGATATTCCGGATCCATAAGGAAATCGCTACTATCAGACGGGGAACCAGCTCTGTATCAACTTATTTTTCAAAATTGCGTCTGTTATGGGCTGAATTTGACAACTTAGCACATGTTCCAGGATGTGATTGTGCTAAATCTAGAGAGTTTGTTGTCTTCATGGAAAGGTTGAAACTCTTACAGTTTCTGATTAGACTGAATGAATCGTATGAACAAGCAAGGAGTCAGCTGCTCATGATGGTTCTAGTACCTACAATCAACAAAGCTTATTCCATGTTAATGGAAAGAGAAAGTCAACGCAGTATGACAAACAATTTGTGCACAAACGAAGGAGGAGAACTGACAGCTTTGATGACTTTGAAGGGAGGATCAGGGCAAAGTCCAAGGAGAAATTTTAATCTGTACTGTGACTATTGCAAAATGAAAGGTCACACTCGTGAAGGGTGTTATAAACTGATAGGTTACCCCCACAGACTTCAAGGTTAAGAAGAAAATTGGAGCCAATGCTGCAGCTCACAATGTTACAATTGAAGACCATAAAAGGCAGGACATAGGAGCAGGGAATATCAGTGAAGTTGATAAGTGTTCCCCTGATGATGTCGTTCGAGGTCCATATTTCACACCAAAACAATATAATCACATTCTCAAGTTACTAAGCAAGGACAATGTGGGTGAGACTTCAGCTAATATGGCAGGTAATAAGATCTGATAATGGCACACAAATTTTCAATTCAGACTGTTCTCAATTGTTTCAATCTTAGGGAATTATACATCAAAAGTCTTGTGTTTATACTCCCCAGCAAAATGGAGTAGCAGAGAGAAAACACAGACACATTCTAGAAGTGGGAAGAGTTGTAAGGTTTCAAGGAGGAATTCCTTCGAAGTATTAGAGTCATTTTGTGTTAGCAGCTGTGTACTTTATTAACATAATGCCTTTTGTAACACTGCAAGGAAGGACACCTTATAAGTTATTTCATCACAAAAGGCCTAGTCTGGATCATTTAAGAATACTTGGATGCCTCTGTTTTGCAAAGAGACCAAATGTTCATGATAAATTTGAAGCCAGAGCTATTGCATCAGTTATGATGGGATATTTAGAAGTCAGTAAAGGCTATATTTTGTTTGATTTAACTAATCATGTTTTCTTTCTGAACAGGGATGTAAGCTTTAGGGAAAATGTGTTTCCTTTTAAACATCAGAAGGATAGTCAATGTCCATTGTTTTCTCCAGAAGATTTAGTTTCTTCTCACATTCCAGATGTGGCACCTTATGATCCTAGCATAGAAGACATTCCTACAGCACATAATTATGTAGTAGTTCCAACAGAAGCTGCAAGTGATTCCACACAAGTCATTGCCAATGAATCCCTGCCTGATGTGGGTCCTGAGCTTGATTCACAGCATAATGTGAGTCCAGATAGTTCAGTCCTCTCTCCTCCTGCTTTTTCAGAACCTTTGAGAAGATCAACTAGGGACAAAAAGACTCCTAATTGGATGACCAATTATGTGACAACCAATGTCAACTATGATCATGCATTACCTTATCCTATGCATCATTCACTCAGTTATGCTAATGTACAACCCCATTACCAACAGTTTATAGCTTCTTTCACCTCTGCCGTGGAAGAGAGTTTTGCAATCCAGGGGGAGAATACAGTCTGTAGGCTTGTCAAATCCCTTTATGGATTGAAACAAGCAAGTCGGCAATGGAATGTAAAATGAACAGAAGCCCTACAAACACAAGGATTTACACAAAGCAGTCTAGACTACTCTTTGTTCACATAGAAGTAGGGAAATAATATTTTGATTATTCTGGTGTATGTTGACGATATGTTGATCACTGAAAACAACCTCAAGATCATAGAAGAAACTAAGAAGAACCTGCATGCAGTCTTCAAGATAAAAGATCTTGGAGAGTTAAGGTACTTTCTTGGAATTGAGTTCAGTAGGTCGAGAGAGGAATCTTAATGAATCAACGGAAGTATGCATTGGAACTCATTAGAGATTTGGGACTAAGTGCATCCAAGCCATCCTACACTCCAGTGGAGTACATTCAAAAACTTACTGATAAAAGGTTGGATGAGATTACAGGAGTTGAAGGTGATGACCTCTTAGAAGACAAGGAAAAATATCAGAGACTCATTGGTAATTTGCTCTATCTAACTCTGACCAGATTAGATATAGAATTTGCAGTCCAAACATTGAGCCAGTTCATGCAACAACCTAATAGAAGTCTTTGGGAAGCTGCACTAAAGATAGTGATGTCAAAAAGGATCCAGGATTGGGCATTTTGATGAGTAGTGAAAGAAGCAATGTGCTAACAGCTTATTATGATGCAGACTGGGCATCATGCCCCAACACAAGGGGATCAGTGATTGGATTTCTCATTAAGCATGGAAATTCACTCATATCATGGAAGTCAAAGAAGCAGAACACAATATCTAGAAGCTTAGCTGAAGCAGAGTATAGAAGCATGGTGTGGACAGTTGTTGAACTAGTTTGGTTGGCAAGTTTATTCAAGGAACTTGGAACAGAGATGAAATTGCCTATCAACCTACTCTGTGATAGCAAAGCAGCACTACAAATTGCAGCCAACCCAGTATATCATGAAAGAACTAAGCATATAGAAATAGATTGTCACTTTATAAGAGAGAAAATACAGCAAGGATTGATCAAAACACAGCATGTGAATTCTAAGGATCAGCAGGCAGTCATTCTAACCAAAGCACTTTTCAGATCACAACATGAATACTTATTGTCCAAGTTGGGAGTGCTCAATATTTTCACACCTACCAGCTTGAGGGGGAGTATTGAGAATGAGGTTACTTGAAGTTAAATAGGCTAGAGTTAAACCTTAACTAGAGTTAGTATAGATTGGTCACAAGTTAATTATGGTTAGGCCAATTAGTTAGTTAGAGGCAGTTGTATTGTATATTTATAATGTAGCTTCTAAATTCAGTGTAATAGAGCTTATTTTCTCAGATTTCATCTGTGTAATTTTGTTCCTCTCACCGACATTTACTTCATCGGCATAATTCTAGGGCTCAATTCATAAAAGCTAATAATATTGCTTATCAGGTTAAGATAATGAATAGTGATGGTAGTCATAACATCAACGAATTATCATCATCTTCATTATCAAGGGGTGGAAAAAATAAAAAATCTGATGACCTCACTGTTGTATATGTACTTGAGTAAGTTAGCAGTAGGAAGGTTTCCTTAGAGTTAGCTATGCATCATATTTAATTATTGCATCTCTTGTTTATTTAGATGTTATTTCTCTTTTCCCCTTGTATTATCTGATAACTTGTAAAGGTTGATGAGATGCTGAAACAAAGACATCTACGACATTCATACCGTGCTCTTTATTGGAAGTGCATATATTTCAGTTGTGAAGTAAGTATTTCAGTAATGGAAGCAACTATAATCATCGCATACTTTTAAACGCTTAGGGCGAGAGTAGATGTACATTTGTTGTGCTTTATTTGGAGATTTTGAAGAGATATATATTTACTCTATATGTTTGGTCAATTGTTTTATAGTTCTTCTATATGTTTTAGCAAGAATAGTTTTTGCTAATTTCATTAGATGTATTTTACATGCATCTACCATCAAATCTAGAGAAGAATATTCATTCGACATATTTCATATACCATTATGGAGCTATATTATCTTAATTAACTTTATGTATTTGTTGCTCCGTGGCAAATATATTGTCCTCCTATTTTGTGTTTTATTTAATTAATAATAATGTAATATAATAGCAGAACCAATATTTCTTGGTTTCAGCAATTCCTATTTAGCAAACAAATAACTTATAGTAGAAAAATTACCTTACATATATATATAATATAGCTGGGAATGAAAAATCTGATGTGGCACCCCTCTTTATCAAGGAAAATCAAAATTTTCCATATTTGATGTCTAAAAAACATGTACAAAATGAAAAATATTTTATTTATGTTATTCCTAATTATTAGCATTTATTACTTAACCCGAAACGCTGCTGATGAAACCTTATTAACTACTCCCTCCGGTTCACAATAAGTGTCCAATTTACTTTTAGCACGCCCATTAAGAAAATACTAAATTTTATACGAAACTACCTGCTATGACTAAACTATCCCTAATTAAACGTTTAATGTGAGGAATAAGAAAACTTTTTAGGGATATGTACATAGGGGTTATTTTGTAGAAATAAATTGAATTCTTTCTTAATTACATAACTGGACACTAATTTTGAACCAAAATGAAAAAGTCAATTGGACACTTATTGTGAACCGGAAGGAGTACACTGTAAAATTATGGGTGCTAAGAAACGCTGCTAAAGGAGTCTTCTAATTTTTAATTTCTTATATAAAGTTGCTATTTATCTGGTTTTCCTTGCTCATGTTAACTGTCAAGAGAAAGAAAGAAGGTCCGATAGAGAAGGCCAGGTATTCTAATCATGAATTAATTATCTTTAATATTCATTGTTGGATAAATCAAGTAAAGGGTGTAAATTTAGTTTTACATTTGATTTTGAATTGATCTGTTTTGGCTTCCTTTAATTTCAAACCATACATGAAAGGCACTGGAGAAAGTTTGGTGCTTCTATCGTTGAATGAAGCACACTACTTCCATGCGAAGCCAGAAAATTCTTTTCTTTTCCGGAGTAATATGCAGAGAAGTTTCATTTCTTCCCATTAAATCGTTTTATACCATAATTAATAAACTCAAATTAACTAACCCTGTAAACGATATACACCAAATGCTAGATAATTACAGTGTTATTTTTCAATTACATGTTAGTTGAATGAGTGAATAAAATTCCACCAAATTAAACTCTTCACCCGAGCCTGAAATCGTCATTCTAATTACCTAAATTTTTGTACACTTGATCTCTTGGTATATGTATGCTAAGAATATATGTCGTTTTCCAAATAGATAATTTAATTTGCTAATGTAACCTTTTTATTTTTGGGTGTTGCAATGGGTAGAATTATGGCTACTATTTATGAAAGAGGTCAGGGTCGAAAATGGGACGGCAGGAGTGCCCTTTTTCTATCAATAGAGGGAGCAAAAAACGGGCTTTGCTTCCCTTTACAATATGAAGAAAGAAATAAGGGTCGAAGTTTAAACCGCTCACAGTAGTTCTACCTATAGAAAGGATCATGAAAGAGGCGATCAGAATGGTACTCGAATCCATTTACGATCTCGAGTTTCCAGACACATTGCACTTCCGCTCAGGTCGAGGCTTCCACTCCGTCCTAAGACGGACCAAAGAAGAGTGGGGAACCTATCGCTGGTTTTTGGAATTAGACATCAGGAAGTGTTTTCACACCATCGACCAACATCGACTCATCCCAATCTTTAAGGAAGAGATCGACGATCCCAAGTTCTTTTACCCATTCAGAAAGTCTTTTCCGCCGGACGACTCGTAGGTTATATGTTTTCGAATCCCTTGATGCTGCCAATTAATACCCGAAAGGAAAATCAAAGGAAGATGTTGATGAACAAGTATCTCCTGATGAATTTAGTCCAACACTTTTAGTTTTGCAGTCTTTAATATTTTTTTTATTATATGCAGAATTTGTTGCTTAAATAGTTTGATTTGCCAGCCAATTAATTATTGGTAAGTCTGCGATTTTTTTTTTTTATTGTTGACAAAAATTACAAAAAAATACAATATATTTGGATTTGTTTTTCACCGTTTTTTGTATGTATCTTATATATGTATATGTCTTGCCATATATGTTTGTTTCTATCTGTTGGTATTCTCCGTGTGTTTGGAAATGTTTTTAGATTAACATGACCTTTTTTAATGTCAATGTTTGAACTAATTCTTTATTTTTAATATTAGATCGCAGGAAGTTCGGACAAAGGATGACTTGGCACCTCTCTTCAACTAGGATTGTCATTTATTTTTTTTCTCATTTTTTTAATTTTTCTTGTCCAAAAATTTATATTCCTTTCAACGGAGTTTAATTTTCTATTAATACAATTAATTAATACATTTAATATTTATTCTATTATAATTGCTGATGTACGTTACTCTTTTTGAGAAATTGCCCAATGTATAACTCTCTTTATATGTCAATATTAGTGATGATTTATATTCTAGAGAAATTATAAATGGAGAAAGACAGAGGAAGAAGATGGAGAAGATGGCGTTACAACCTAATGATTCTAAGGTTCTGTTTGGGTCTCAGATAGGAGGAAGTATATGTTCCTCTTTAAGTCTTCTAGAGAATACAGATGGAGATTTTTATATCATTGGATCACATTCACATGTAAATAATCTGCACCGTCCATTTTTAAAGAATAAAGATTAACATTGGATTCTTTGGGCACATGACCAAAGCTGAGTCACTGTATAGGAGTTATTTTCTGTTATTTTATAGTCCAGTAAATTGTAGACACATGTATAGCTATTTACATTATTCATTTACTTTCTTTCAGAAAAATAGTTGTATAAATACAAACAAAGAGAAATGAGAAAGTACACAGAAAATTTTCCAATTCATTCGTCCATTTTTCTACATGGTATTAGTCGCCACTTAGATTCTGGACTTCTTCTGCTTTCTTTCTTTTTCACCTCTATTTCTTTTCTCCCTTCAATCCAAATAGTTTCTTCATCTGATGCTCCTTCTAAGGATGGTAGTTCTAGCACCTCTCCTACTATTGATGCTAGCCATCCTTATTTTCTTCACCCATCAGATTCACCTGTATGACTCTCGTCACTTCTGTCTTCGATGGTCGCAGCTATGGAGGTTGGAGGAGGTCTCTTCTCATTGCCCTTTCAGCTAAAAATTAGTTTGGCTTCATTGATGGGAGTTGTTCTGCTCCTGCATCTTATTCTACCTCTTTCAGCTTGTGGACTCGCTGTAATGATATGGTAACCTCTTGGTTACTCAACTCCGTTTTCAAGGAAATTGCTGCCAGTGTTCTTTACTCCAAATCTGCTCAAGATCTTTGGACAGATCTTGAGGATAGGTTTAGCCAATCCAATGGGGCTAAACTCAATCAACTACAAAAGAAAATAAGTGACTTAATTCAAGGATCAAGTAATATTGCTGGCTATTTCACTAAATTGAAGCTATTATGTGATGAACTTGATGCTATTTACACTACTGTTACCTGTTCTTATGCCTGCACCTATGGTGGCAAGGTGAAATTAGTTAAGTCTCTTCAAGATGAAAGGTTGATTCAATTTCTCATGGGCTTGAATGATACATATTCTCCTGTTAGGAGCAACATCCTGATGATGTCCCCTCTCCCCAACATCAACATTGCTTATTCTCTGTTGGTTCAAGATGAGAGGCAAAGGGAATATATGAATCCTCAGTTTCCTAGTGACTCTTTTTCTTTCCTAGCCACACATCAAAATATTTCATGTCAGAAATCTCAATCATCAGACTTTAAAAGGAGGAAGAATAACTTGATTTGTTCTCATTGCAAGAAATCAGTCCATTCAGTTGACAAATGCTATCGAATAATTAGTTTCCCTTCCGATTTTAAGTTTACCAAAACTCCTAAGCTTTATGGATCTGTCAAGAGCAATGCTGTTTTGAGTTTCCCCGCACAGCCTACAGGAAACACTGGAGGCAATCCTATTACACAAGACCAATTTTCTCAGTTGATTCACCTGCTTAACAATGCACAGCTTGGTCACACAGGAAGCCCAACCACAGAAGTTAATGCTAATGTAGTTTACTGTGCTGGTAACATCTTCAACAATCCTTCTGCTTATCTCACATATGCCAATACTCATTCTTGGATTATTGATTCAGGGGCTTCTGAACATATGTCTTATGATACTAAGTTCTTTACTACTCTTTCTCCTTTACCTACTCCATTGTTCATTAACTTACCTAATTCCTTTAGAGTTAGGGTGACTCATAGTGGGACAATTACTCTTTTCTCTGATCTTGTTCTACATAATGTTTTATTTGTCCTTTCTTTCAGGATCAATCTCATTTCTGTCAACAAATTTTGCACTCAGTTCCATTGTCTTCTAATGTTTCCTTCCACTAATTGTCTATCGTAGGACCCTTTAGTGAAGACTCTTCTGGTTCTTGGTGAAGCAAGGAATGGCATATATCTTCTTCATTCAGCCCTTTCTAAGTTTCAGAGTTTTTTCAAGCACAATCTAGTTTCTAAGTCTAGTGTTTTAACTTTTCCTTGTATTTCAGTTTCCTCTTCTGTTTCTGAATCAGTTACTCTTCCTGTAAGCAGCACTTTTGAAGTAAAATTATGGCACATTCGACTTGGACATATGCCTATTTCTGCAATAAAGAGAATTAGTTTTATTTCATCTTCTACTCTTGATTGTCCTTGTGATGTTTGCCCTTTAGCAAGACAGTCTAGATTGCCTTTCCATTCAAGTTATATAAAAACTACTACTATCTTTGATTTAATTCATTTGGATACATGGGGACCCTACAAGTCACCTACTTATGATGGTTTCAAGTAATTTTTAACCATTGTTAATGAATTTAGCAGAGGTACTTGGACTTATCTCATGAGCACTAAAAGCAATGCCTTCTCTTTGATCAAACATTTTTTAGCTATAGTTGAGAGGCAATTTAATACTAAGGTTAAAAGGATTAGATCTGACAATGCTCTTGAATTGGGATAGGGTTCTAGCATTTCAGAATTCTTTGCTTCTTAGTGTATTTTACATCAAACCTCTTGCACTGCTACCCCTCAACAAAATAGAATTGTTGAGAGAAAGCACAGACATGTTTTGGAGACTTCTAGAGCTTTATTGCATCAATCCAAGTTGGCTATCTCTTACTGGGGTGAAACACTCACTACTACTTTTTTGATCAATAAGTTCCCTTCCTCTGTTCTCAAAGGTCAAACTCCATATCAAATTTTTTTTGGAAAGCCTCCATCCTATGATTATCTTAGGTGCTTTGGGGTGTTTGTGTTATGCGTCTACTCTTACACATAACAGGTCAAAATTTTCCCCTAGAGCTATACCTTGTGTTTTTTGGGATATCCCCATGGGAAAAAGGGCTATAAGCTCCTGGATCTTAACACCAAAAGAGTTTTTGTTTCCAGGGATGTTCAGTTTCATGAGTCTGAATTTCCTTTTTCATCATCTCACCTCTGATTCACCTCTATTTACTTCCCCTTCTCCTTCATCCTCCCTTGTTGAGTCTACTCTTCCTATTCCCAATCCTTCTTCCAGTTCTCCTCCTTCTTCATCTTCCTCTTCTCCTTCTTCCTCTTCTTACCTACCCTATTTCATCCCCAAGTCCATCTCTTGTTCCTGCTTTAAGAAGATTACAGAGGGATCATATTACCCTTGCTTATCTCTCTGATTACATTTGTGGTTCAGTAGTTCTAACTGATTTAACTACTTCCTATTTTTCCCATCCCACCCCTACCCCTATTTATTCTTTCACTTCTCTTTCTTTGACTAATCAGCAGATGCTTAATTCTATTTTCAACACTGTTGAACCTACTAGCTTCTCTCAGGCTGTCCAACATCCTGGTTGGCAGCAAGCTATGATTTCTGAGATCAAAGCTCTTGAGGATAATCAAACATGGGAAGTAGTTGAATTACCTGTTGGCAAGAAGGCTTTTCCTTGCAAATGGGTTTACAAAGTTAAATACAAATCTGATGGAAGCATCGAAAGACTGAAAGCTAGATTGGTGATTAGAGGTGATGCTCAACGTGAAGGGATTGATTTTAATGAAACCTACTCTCCCGTGGTTAAAATGGCTAATATTCGATGCATTCTTGTTGTTGCAATCAAGAAAGGCTGGTCATTGTCACAATTAGATGTAAACAATGCCTTTTTACATGGGATTTTACAAGAAGAAGTATATATGAAATTTCCTACCGGTATCCCTGCTCCTAGTCCTAACCATGTCTTTCGTCTTAAGAAATCACTTTATGATTTGCGACAAGCGTCGCGACAGTGGTATGCTCGACTTACAGCTGCTTTGAATTTTACAGAGTTTTCTTCTTCTTTGAATGATTATTCCCTATTTTTCAAACAATCAGGTGATTCTATATCTATTGTGGCAGTGTCTGTTGATGACATACTACTTACTGACAATAATCCTATAGAGCTTTCTCAACTTAAGTACTTCTGAAATGATGAATTTCAGATTAAGGATCTCAGAGACTTATATTATTTTCTTGGTTTGGAGGTTCTTCGAGAATCACATGGCCTGATTGTTTCTCAACGCAAATTCACCCTTGATCTCATCTCTGATTACAATTGTGATCATTTACTCTCTGCTTCATCTCCTTTGGATCCATCTTGCAAACTTTCTGCCGATTCAGGGGAATTGCTTGCCGACCCCTCCTCTTATCGCAGGATTGTTGGCAAATTGAACTATTTAACTCATACTCGGCCAAATATCTCTTTTGCAGTGAAACACTTATCTCAATTCCTGCAAGCTCCTCGACTTCCACACTTCACAGCAGCCCTTTGGGTGATTTGATATCTTCGCAAAAATCCTGGTCAAGGGCTTTTTATGACTGCTGATCCATCTTTTTCTCTCCTTTCCTTTTGCGATGTTGATTGGGTGTCTTGTGTTGATTCACGAAAATCTATAAGTGGTTATTTAATCAGCCTTGGAGGCTCACCAATTTCTTGGAAATCCAAAAAGCAAGCTTCTATTTCTCTATCTTCAGCAGAGGTTGAATATCGTTCAATGAGGCGTCTTGTTGCTGAGTTAACACGGTTGGATTGTCTCCTCAATGATCTTTCAGCTCCTCCGACTCTCCTATCTCGGTTCATTCTGATATTCAGGCAACACTCTATATCGCTCGGAATCCGGTGTTTCACGAACGAAAAAAACATGTGGAGCTCGATTTCCATTTCATCCGGCAACAATTCCTCTCTGGCTTGATTCTTTGAGTTTTGTTCCATCATCTGGTCAAATCGCAGATATCTTTACAAAGCCCTTATTTGGGCCTTCACATAATTTCATCCTTGGCAAGTTGGGGCTTTCTTCGCTCCCCTCCAACTTGGGGGGGGGGGGGGGGGGGNAGAAATCATAAATGGAGAAAGATAGAGGAAGAAGACGGAGAAGATGGCGTTACAACCTAATGATTCTAAGGTTCTGTTTGGGTCTTAGACAGGAGGAAGTATATGTTCCTCTTTAAGTCTTATAGAGAATACAGATGGAGGTTTTATTCCATTGGATCACATTCACATGTAAATAATTTGGAGCGTCCATTTTTAAAGGATAAAGATTACACATTGGATTCTTTGGGCACATGACCAAGCTGAGTCACTGTATAAGAGTTATTTTCTGTTATTTTATAGTCCAGTAAATTGTAGACACATGTATAGCTATTTACATTATTCATTTACTTTCTTTCAGAGAAATAGTTATATAAATACAAACAAAGAGAAATGAGAAAGTACACAGAAAATTTTCCAATTCATTCGTCCATTTTTCTACATTATAACCTATCATTACTATAACTATTAAAAATATGATCATCATTTTAGTGAATTTCAAATATATGGCACCAACGAGTCCTTTCGTTATTTTTCATTGAATTTTTAATAATATTTATTAATTATCCTATTTATTAATGTTCGAAGAGTTACAAAAAACCCTCCATATCCCTCCATATCTGTTTGTTTTCTCTATTAAATAACATGCTTTTTAGCTTCCTTATGACTAAATTGTTGTTGCTTTCACCTTCTTTATATATAATCTCACACTTTCATTATTTTATGTAACCCTTACGAATCTTGATCATAGTTCATATAATATGAACAACATGAAGACTCACTCTCAACTCTTAACTAACATGCCAGGACGATTATTTTTTCCCTTTTCAATTTCAATTTTGCCTTTTCACTTCTTTTACTGTCAAATGTCTTTCTTAATTTCTTCTCTCTTGGTACATCACATGTATTTTGTTTTTAATTTTTTGACTTTTATTTTGTTGGTTGAAGAATGAGTTTATTGTATCCGACAGAAGTAGTTATTTCTCAACATGCTTATTTTTGTATTAGCTTTTATGTTGGCTTTGAGACATGGGGACAACTGCTCAAACGGACATGCGGCATTTGGCTGATAACTTGAAAATGATCGTTCCGTTTTTGTAGCTAGACATTCTCTTACTAGATTTTTAATCTATCTCTCTTCAAAAGTGTCAAATTATGCAAAACTTGTACCAATCTGCAGAATCTTATACTATATTATCACGAGAATTAAGTTCATAAATTTGACACTCCTTTAAGACCAAGTAATTATTTTTTCATTTACCTTTTTGCTTTTTTATCTATTTGCTTGGTTCTTTTTTCCTTTCTATTGTCTTTATATTGTTGTAATTGTAATATAGAAGGAAATGCAAAGTTGTGAATAAAACAAAAATTCGTGGCAGACGCGGATAACAAAGGGCTGTAGTATATGAATAATTATCTCCTTCCTATTTACAAATTGGTTGTATCTCTTAGAGACACGTTTTTCAAACTCCATTTTCTTGACTTCTTTTGGTTTAATTCATATACTTTCTTCTTTTTCTAAACTTTGATCCAAGGTTATTTATAACCCAGAAAGATCTTGCGACCATTATAATATGAATAATTTACCACCAAACAAAAATAAAAACATGAAAACTTAGTTTCTTTGTTGCCAGATGGCATTGCACCCAATAAAGCAACGTGAATCTATATTGCTCATGCTAAAGCTCCCATGAGATTATTATTCGTCCTTTTTTGGAACTAATTATTAAGTAAAAATGAATATGTCTCAAAAAAATTATGATAAACTATTGCGCAAAAATAAATTTATCTTTCTTCTCTTTTTTAGGAGAGTTACTTTCTCCATTTATAAGACGACTGACCAAAATGTCGACATATATGAAAAATGTATTGTATGTTTTGTAAGGAACTAAGAGAAATTAGATACTCTTAGTAAGCATAAAGATGAGAGCAACTTTTTGTTTAAGCTTTTTTGGAGTAACCGTAAGATAGAGGGAAGAAAATATAAAAAGAAGAGGAAGTAATAAAGGAACTAGCAGATAGCAATGGGAAAGAAGGAGAAAAAGCAAAAGAAAAAAATAATAACACAGCGAGGAAGTCGGTAACAAGAGTTGTTTACATGATTATAACATAGGAGGGATTAAGGAAAGGGGTAGGATATAAAAATTTATTTTTCCCCTTTTAACCTTCCCTCACGAACAGTATACATTAATTTTTTTCTTATAAATTCTTTTTTTTCATTTCAAAACATTTTGATCCACTAAAAGTATTTATAATTTTATTTTATCAGTATATATAGTTAATTGTTTATTCATGTAATAGATTTTTTTTTTTGTTTTTACTATATTAACTAAATATATAAATTTATTGGAAAAAATACCTAGTTTTATAATAAAAGATTAACATAAACGTGCAACTCACGTAATAAACTAGTTTAAGAAAAAACATGTAATTTGACTTGTTTTCATAGTAGAAAAGAAAAATTTGCAGTTGATTATTACGATAGTGACGCAGTCAATTCTTCTACAAATTAAACAATGCTAGGAATTCCAACAAGTGGAAACTGAAATAGTGGGGCCTAAACCTCAACAACCGTTGCGTTTATACCACATTCTATTGAGCCTCTTGACCAAAGTAATAAGAAAAAAGTGAATAATTGTCTTCTTTTACAAGTTCAAAAGCTTTCAAAGATATGCTACTTACAATTTTGACGACTTTTTGTGAACATTATATTGTTTCCAAGTGTCAAACAAAAAAATCTTGCTAAAATGATAATTCAAATTTCTTGAATAAATTAAGAAACAAACAAATTAAACATGCATGCAATCAACAAACACACACTTAACAATGCGCTGTGGTTTTTTTCTTTGATCCGGTGTTCGGAATTCTCCCACTTGATTAATTAAGATTCGCACCGTAAAAGGCCTACTATTAGGTTTTAGTGATCCCTGTTGAAGAGAATTCATTCCAACGATTCAAACACGAGAATATTTCTGGTTGAGGTTGAAAGAACCTTTATAATTCAACCACACCTGTGTATGGGGTCGTCGTGATTTTCTTTTCCTAGGGTTTCTTTTTCCAGTTTCTACATGAACTATTTGAAGGGAAGCTTTGGTGTAGCTGGTAAAGTTGTTATCATGTGACCAAAGGTTACAGGTTCAAGCCGTGGAAATAGCCTTTTGCAGAAATACAGAGTAAGGTTGCATATAATTATAGACTCTAGTGATCTGGCCCTTCCCCGAACCGCGTGTATAGTGAGAGCTTAGTGCACCGGACTGCCAATTTTTTTTTTTTTTCTTTTCTACATGGACTATCTGAATTCGTGCCAATAGAGATGAGTATCCGAGTAAACAGTAGCAGACTTTAGTTGATTCTTTTGCTTCATGTGGCCAAGTCTGCGCTGCCCACAACCGTACGTTTTCTCTCTTTTCCCCTGCACTAATTCCTTTGTCATTTTGATCACTTATGTTCTCCCTCTTTTTCCTCGCCTCTCTTTTTCTCCAAACAAGCATTATTCAATCCACTTTTACAGTCAAAAGAAGGAACCACATATACAAATGGACCAATTGGTATATCTTTTAAGTCCAAGATAGGTTCCAAGATCTTGACCACATTGGTCATGGTAGGTCTAGACTTAGGCTTTTGACTTAAGCATTGATAAGCCAATGCAGCCACTTTTTTGGCTCCTTGAGTTGAGTACTGACCTTCAAGTCTAGGGTCCATTATTCTGTCAAGCTTGTGTAAATCTTTGAGGAATGGCCTTCCCCATTCTACCAAGTTTTGTTCTCTGCTAGGACGTTTTTTGTCAATAGCTTGTCGTCCTGTTATTAATTCTAACAAGACGACTCCAAAGCTGTACACATCGCTCTTACTTGTCAAATAACCTGTTAAAAAAAGGTCAAATAATGTGTTACATCCACCTGCACTAGCGGAGACAAGATTGATTCAAAAAATAAATAAATTTAAATGCGCGACAAGTTAAGAGGATTCAATATCTAATATAATATACATGAAAAAAAAAATGATCTTATATATAGTTAATTTTTCGGCAAATGAGGTTCGGATTCTGTCCCCTAGCTCTGCCCTGACTTCCACACGTCATAAAAGTTTTGTACTCCTTTTCGTCCCAAATATTGGTCGTTTTGACAAATTAAGTTTGTTTCAAATTTGTAATATTTTAGAAAAATCAGAAGCATCTATTACCTTTTTATTTTTTCGAATTCACCCTTAGTGCTCATATTAGTGGAATTTTAATCAATTAGACATTCAAAAGAGTGATAAAGTATATATGTTAGATCAAATATTCTTTAATTTGATTAATGGGTGTAAATAGCGGCAGACCTACATTTCTAGAGGTGATCAAGCAACTATTATTAAAAATAAATTGACTCATCTAAAAGGTAAATGAGCAATCATGACTAAAAAATTCTGAGTCCGCTAAAAAAGATATTTTTTTTCCACATAGATTGGAGTATAAATAAATTTACCTGTCATCATGTACTCAGGAGCAGCGTAGCCATAAGTGCCCATGATACGAGTTGTGACATGCGTATCACTACCTTCCGGACCATCCTTTGCTAGTCCAAAGTCAGAAAGTTTAGCCGTATAATCCTGATAATTAAAATTTCTAATTAATTTTATATTATTATAAGCTACAATATGGTCTTAAAAGGCAGTTTCGTACACTAAGCTCCCGCTATGCACGGGGTCCGGAGAAGGACCGGATAGAATAGATCTTTATAATCCGATCCTTCCCCGCCTCCACGTATAACGAGCTTAATTAGTGCACCGGGCTGCCTTTAAACTATATATGGTCTTGAAAAGAATAGAGAGTAAAATTTTAAAGTAGAAATGGTAGATTATTACCGAGTCCAAAAGGATGTTAGAAGCCTTAAAATCTCGGTAGATTACTGGTTTTTCTTCCCCGTGCAAGAAAGCTAGCCCTTTTGCTGCATCTACTGCAATCTTCATTCTGGTCAACCATGGCAAGCTACTCGTACATCCTGCGTCAAAAGTTTGCTTGGGTCAAAATGAGTAAAACAAGGGTCATAATCCGACCCGTCCAACATGATTCAATCAGCTCTCTTCCTTTTTCTTGTTTTGGTTTTTGGAAAAAGAAAGTGAAAGCTTTTAATGGAGAATAAAGTATTCATAAAATTGTTGATAGTTTACAGTCTACTACTATAAGAATATGAGATACATACTTCTAAATAATTGGTTCTCTAGATTTCCCCTTGCCATGTACTCGTAAACAAGAAGCCTTTGCTTATCCTCCCAACAATATCCAATCAACTTCACTAGATTCGGATGCCTCAATTGCCCAAGTAACACTACTTCAGTCTGAAAACACAAGTAAATTAAACTAGTTATAGTTATTTGAAAGAACTTAGTAGAAAAGAGACAATAGTTCAGTGCTCAAAATGACAAAAATAAAATTTACTCTATGCGTTTTATTTTATGTGTCTTAGTTTGACTAAGTACAAAGTTTAAGAAAATAAGAAAGATTTTTGAATCTTGTGTTTTTTCAACTAAGTGTAATGCACCAAAACTACTTGAATCTTGTGATCTTAAATATGTCATGTAAACATATTGGAGTTAAAAGTTACTCCTTCTGTTCACTTTTACTTGTACAATAGTGGACTTTGCATGCCCCTTAAAAAATAATAGATAAAGTGCATATTTTAGTATAGTAATGACAGTATTTTGAGAAATCTTGAGAAATAATTTATGAAATGAGTAATTAAATATAATGGTAAAACAGAAGAAAATAATATATTGATTTGCTAAAATTGACAAGTAAAAGTAAATATGGAGGTAATAATAAATATAGAAAGAGATTTCTTCTTTTAAAACAGACTAAAAAGAAAAGTAAAACTGATGAATTAAAACAAAGGGAGTAATATTTTTGCTCACCAGCCATTCTAAGTGGCCCTGAGAACCTTCCAAATCCAGCAACTTAACAGCAACAGGTTGAGCTTTTAAACCAGGGTTAATTTTATCATCAATAAACCCCTTATGCACAGGACCAAATCCACCTTCTCCAAGAAAATTAGAGGACGAAAAGTTACTTGTCATAACTTTGAGTTCAGAATGTGTGAAAATATGAAGGTTGGATCCAATGATAGCATTTGATGAGAGATCACTTATAGAAAGTGATGATTCAGGATCACTTATATCTGAAAGAGCTAGCCTTGAATGACCACAATTGGTATTACTATTTTTAGAAACTTGAGCAATATTATTCTTGTCCTCAAAAGGAATTACATCAATCTTAACCTTGAAACAATTTGGAATAATAGCTTTCAAGGTAATCTTGAAAGCCATATTATTATATAGTAGTAGTTGTTTTTGTATATTTGGGATATGAAACAAATTAATGAATTGATGAAGAGAATAAGGAGATATGGGAGACTATATATAATATACATGATATTCAGGTGAAACGAACGAGGTGCGAAAGCATTATAAAGTCTTGTGGTCAAATGATAAGATAAAATAAGAAAGCATAGTTGATATATTTTCCATGTTTGCCGCGTATGTACAAACTAGGAAACAGACTACGATTTCTACTTTAATTTCTGGTGTAAAAAGTTGACGACAGTACTGTTTTCTAGTTCAGCACTCCTTTTTTTTTTTTTTTTTTTTTT